>APFE031728273.1:46600-84212 GCA_000404065.3 Pinus taeda | reverse complement strand
TAAACAGATGGCTGTGCCCATACTGTGTCTACACGAGTCTATGATTATGATGTATTATGAAATCATTCTTGTACCAGAATAGTTAGTCCAATAGTTAAAGTTTTGATCTGAGTATGAGAATGCCTACCTCAGCATGATATGATCTTATACATGTATTTTGTGTTGAAAATTGCAGGTTCTGACCAGGCTCTCCACAAGATGATCCTCGAAACGATAAAGTAGTTCACCCTTCCTATATGACTTAACACCCATATCTATTACAGGCTTCATACTTTAGGGGGCAATCTGTTACACTGAAATTTGTCACCATGGCTATCTGCAGTTAAATAGCCATTTTGTCCTCCTTGTCAAGCCTCAAACCTTTGCTCTTCATGTCAAACTTCAAAAAGAGAGAAAGTCACTTTAAAACATGTTTATCTCTGGGTACACAGGTTCTCTCTACCTTGCCTGCGTGTACGCACTCAAAACAAACTGTACCTGCGTACTTCTACGCTCTGTAAGATAAAGGTTGGGTGCGTACCCCTGTAAAGGTCAAAAGGCGCGAGTTTCATCTCTAAAAAGTTACTTGTGGTCACTTCTAGAGCCTTCTAGAAGAGTGTTTGACGTGTATTGAGCGCCTCCCTCCAGATGGTTCATGCATCCTTATGAAAGAGGAACTTATCCCATCAAGAGAGGAGCTACCCCATCCAAAAGAGGGGCTTATCCCATTGATGTTGGACCTGATTAACTTCCTCTAGAACATTATAAATATAGGAATTGGGCCAGAGGAGGGGAGGTTGAAAGCTGAACATTCCAAAGGGTAGTTGCTGCTGGAATTAGGACTTCCTTGTATAAGCTTGTGAGGAGAGATTACCATCATTTCTTGTTTCATTTGGAAGTGGGTGCGCTTATCAAATTAAAGGAAAACTCTTGCTGGACCCTGGGAGGAACTTGCACAACACCAAGGCTCAGGTTGTAATGGTTTCTTTTGTTTCTTATTAATACAAATAAGTCTATTCTTCTCAATGATTTGTTGTTAATGAATTGTTTCATATACTCCTTGGTCTATATGTTGAATATGTTTTGTTTTATGATATATTCAGGTGTTATGTAATCGTTTGATTGTTAGTGCATGCAGGTTTCAGAGTGAAGGAGGAGCTCATCTGGATCGACGAGGCTAGACTACTACAACAGCGTTGGACTTCAGGTAGGATCGAAAAATACTTGGTTTCTCATATGATAATGCATGTTTAGAGAAGGATTGCTCTTAATTGTCTTGTTTGTCACTAGAGAGTCTTAGACTCCTAGGGAGGTTAGTTTTGTCAGCAAAAATAACTCTTTCCGCATGACATAGCCTTTGAGACATTGGCCTTCAGAATGGAAGGTCTAGAAGATGAATTCTACTTGGAGTGTTTCATTAGTGGTCTCAAAGAAGCCATCCAAGCACTTGTCTTGATGCACCACCCACTTACATGGATAGATGCTTGCAAAAAAGGATGTTGAGGTAGAACTTGCCTTAGCTACCCAATCTACTCGTCCAAATTTCGTAACCAAGGGGCATTCCACCTAGGCTCAAGGCCCTATCCAAACACGTAAGGTTCAAAAGGTGTCTCCAACAGAAATGGTTGAAAAATGAAAACAAGGATTGTGCTACTATTGTGATGACAAATACTCCTCGAGGCATAAATACAAGGAGCCAAAATTATTTCAAATTGATGTTAGTGATCACAGCTCATCTAAGGAAGTGCCACCCCTTGGGGGGCTAGAGGGTGAAGTTGAGGAAACTCAATAAGACAATGATCTCATAGCTGTGCTAGATGAACCAATTATACTGCTACATTATTTGGCGGGAATTTTTGTGCCCCAAACTCTCAAAATTAGAGGCTTTCTTAAACATCGCCCTGTAGTAGTGTTGATTGATAGTGGTAGCACTCATAACTTTATCCATAAGTGAGTCACTGAAGTTGTTCATTATTTTGCAAGGGAAATCTCTATTTTCCAGGTCCTTATTTTTGATGGGGGGACAATGAAATGTGAAGGCTGATGAGAAAATATTAAACTTCAGATGGGAGACTACCAACTAAAGACCCATATGTTTTCAATTATCATGGGTGGTTGTGACATTGTCTTGGGTGTTGAATGGCTTCGCACACTAGGCCCAATCACAATGGATTTCCAGGAGTTATATATGAGCTTTAAGCATAATGACCACATTCATACACTCCATGGACACTAGGCAAGTGCTCCTTTTATCATCAACTCGCATTGAATGGAAAAGTTGTTGAAAAGGGGCCATCATGGAGTCATCACCCAGTTTAATGCCATCCAGGCCATAGAATCCACTACTCTTCATATTCATCCTGAGATGCAACATGTCTTAAACTGCCATCAGAAAGTATTTTACAAACCTAAAGAGATTCCACCCTCTAGAGGGGAACATGATCATAGCATCACTTTGGCTCCAGGGGCCCAACCGCCTAATGTGTCCCCATATCAATATCCTTTCACCAAAAAGAATGAAACTGAAAAAATCATCAAAGAACTCCTTGAAGTGGGTGTTATTCGTCCTAGCATTATTCCTTATTCTTCACCAATTGTCATGGTCCTAAAGAAAGATGGGGAATGACGCATGTGTCTAGACTTTTGGGCCCTCAACAAGCTCACTGTCAAAGAAAAATTCCCTATTCTGGTTGTTGAGGATCTCCTTGACGAACTACATGGTGCCCAATTCTTTACCAAGCTAGAGCTTCGCTCTGGATATCATCAAATACGTATGAAAGAAGTAGACATTCCCAAGACTACTTTTCGCACTCATGAAGGCCATTATGAATTCTTGGTCATGCCATTTGGTCTTTGTAATGTTCCATCTACTTTTTGAAGCCTCATGAATCACCTGCTAAAGCCATATCTCCGAAAATTTCTCCTTGTTTCCTTTGATGACATTCACATCTACAACCTCACCTGGGAAAAACATCTTCATCATGTAGACCTAATGTTGCAACTGCTTCGGAATCACAAATTATTTGTCAAATTGTCCAAGTGATATTCTGGCATGGAAGAAGTTGAGTTTTTGGGACACATTGTTGATGAAAATAGCAACAAGAAATGATAAAAATAGAATCCGGAATATTCCAATTTTAATTTTTCCTTGAATTAAAATTGTGAATTAAAATTCGAATTTAGCCTCACCAACTACTTGGAATTAATTAATTAACTAATTATGGATTAATTCATTGGAGAAATTCAAGTTAGAAGTCTTTATGAAGTCATGCAATAGTTATCCCTTAAATTAAGGAGATTATCCATTAATTAAAGATATAAGATTGAGTTATATTTGTGTTGTAAGTAGTTAGCTCAGTTTACTGAGTTAAGTCCAGTTAAATTAGTTCCAAACTGTTTGAGGAACTATTTGTGAGTTATCAGTCTATTGATGCATGCATGCACTCAACTAGCATACTCCAGATAACTGAAAAATCCCCTCACCAGAAGCTCATGCATGTATATTCAGAGAAAGATCCATTTGAGCTAAATGTCAAGGAAAGGTTACTATTAGTTGCATTTGTTTTCCTATAAAGGAAACTCATCCATGCCGTCAAGGTAAGGTTCCTTGAGGATTGCACAATTCTGACAGGGTCTAGGATTAGTGTGAGTGATCAGGCTTCCACTTGGTAACAAGAGGATCACCCAGGAGAAACTGCATAAGGAAATAGGAGCTTGGAGGGCATAGGAGAAGACTTGTGAGAAGATTTTATTATCTGTGAGCATCCAGGAGGATTGTACTAAGAGGTGGCTAGCTGTGAGAGCTAAGGCTTTGTATAAATCTGATGTATTTCCACCTTGTATGATAATACAGATAGTGGGGTTTTTAGTTGAGGCTTTCCCCTGAGAATTTTTTGTGTTCCATGTGTATTCATTCTTCTTCTTATGGTTATATGTGTTCAACTTTGATTTAGCTCGAGCTTTAAACTTTCGAAAGTTTGATAGTAGACATAGATTATATTATTTTTCTTTGTTTATATTGCATTATCGAGATAATCTACAGTCAGATTTTTGATAGAGATCTCAAAGGTAGATTTGCAGAGAATTTTCATAATTTCTACAATTGTGGGTCATGAAGGTGTCAGGGTTGATCCCAAAAAGATATAAGAAATGCAAGATTAGCCCCAACCAAAAACCTTGAAGAGTTTGAGGGGATTCTTCGATCTCACTAGTGACTATCACAAATTTTTCCGTAATTATGGTCGCATTTCTAGACCCCTCACTAACCTTCTCAAGAAAAATTCATTTCTCTGGACTGATGCAGCACAACAGGCATTTGTGGGTCTCAAACAGGCCATGTGTTGCACTTCAATATTGGAACTAACCGACTTCACCAAATATTTTCTGATTGAATGTGATTCTTCAGGTATTGGTATTAGTGTTGTCTTAATGCAGGAAGGTTGACCCTTGGCTTTCACCAGCCAACAACTAAGTGGAAAACATCTAGGACATCTACCTATGAGAAAGAAATGATGGCCTCTTACATGCAATAGATACCTGGAGACCATGCTTATTGGGGCGGCGTTTCCAAATCCGCATAGACCATCAAAGCCTCAAATATTTTTTGGAGCAACGTCTATACTTGCCACAACAAAATAAATGACTGGCTAAAATGTTGGGATATGACTATGAGATAATTTACAATAAAGGGCGTGACAATGTATTAGAAGATGCTTTATCATGCCAATTTGAGGATGAAAGCACCCTGCTATCAATCTCTCTTCCCATACCATATTGGATTGAAGAAGCCCATAAGGAATGGTTTTCACACCCCTCTCTCCCAACTCATTAATAAATTGAGAGCAGATCCTAATTCCTCATTTGGCTACTCTCAGAAGGTTGAGATTCTTCGCTACAAGGATCAAGTAGTGATATCACCGACATCCATCCTCAAAACTCGCATTTTGGCAGAGTTTCACTCATCTCCCACTACAAGGCATGTAGGCTTTCAGAAGACTTATGCTCACACTCATCGTTCTTTATTTTGGACATGCATGAAAAATGGAATTCTTACCTTTGTAGCTAAATGTGATGTGTGTCAATGCCACAAGGGAGAAATAGTCAAGTTACAAGGGACCTTACAACCATTGCCAATCCCTACTTCCGTTTGGATGGATGCTTCTATGGATTTCATTACTGGTCTCCCAAAGTCAAGCAACAAATCCGTCATCACGGTGGTTGTGGAGAGACTTTCTAAATATGCTCATTTTTTCGCTCTACACCACCCATTTACCCCCACTTTGGTGGGTCAAGCTTTCATGGACCAGACCCTCAAACTGCATGGCATGCCAAATTCCATTATGTCTGATCGTGACCTGACTTTCACCAGCAAATTTTGGCAAGAAATTTTCAAGCTACAGGGCACCCAACTCCAACTAAGCACTACTTATCATCCCCAAACTGATGGTAAAATTGAAGTAGTCAACAAATGTTTGGAGACATACCTAAGATGTTTCACTTCAGAAAAGCAAGATCAATGGGTACAATGGCTCCCTTTAGCTGAATGCTGGTATAATACTAACTATCATGAAGCCACCAAGATGACTCCATATGAAGCAGTGTATGGCCAACTCCTACCTTCACCTATTTCTTATATCCCTGGATGCTCCAAGGTGCAAGTAGTCGATCAACTCCTACAAAACCATGCCGCCATGTTAGCTTGTTTCAAATATATCTCCATCAAGCTCATAATCGAATGAAGCAACAAGCATACCAGCATCGTTCAGAGAAAACATTTCAAGAAGGGGATCAGGTATTCCTGTGGTTGCAACCATATAAGAAAAAATCGCTCAAAGAAAAGGGTTGCCAGAAATTAGCTCCCAAATTCTACGGACCTTATCAAATACTTTAGCGCATTGGAGCAGTAGCCTACAAGTTGGCCTTGCCACCAATTTCAAAAATCCATCCAGTCTTCCATGTCTCATGCCTCAAGAAAGTGGTGGGGAACAATTGCAGAATTAAAACCAGTCTACCCGAATTAGATGAGGAAGGTTTACTCTAGCTCCTACCTGAACAGGTCCTCGATACTCGTGAAAGACATCTGAATGGCTACACGAACAAGGAAGTCCTTGTCAAGTGGAAAGACACCTCTCCAAAATATGCGACCCGAGAACTAGCCACTATTCTTTAGCAGTTTCGCAGCTTCAACCTTGAGGACAAGGTTTCTTTTGACGGGGGAGGGCATGTTAGAGTCCAACCCTAACCCCTTTATTTATGTAATAAACCCAATAGGGTCGAGTCATAATCATAGTTAGTTAAAGAGTCAATAAATCCTGTATTAATAATTGTAAGTGGTTGACCCACATTTAAGAAAGGGACCACAATTAGTTGCAAATGGGTCATAATTAATAAATAAAATGGTTAACCCTTGTTATGCAAAGGACCACTAGTTGTTAGGTTGTTGAAGGTCATTTAGCTATAAGTAGTCGTAGTTAGAAGGAAAATATCATTGAGTCTTATTTTGTAATCAAGCTCTACTCTGCTGGAGGTTGCCCCCTCGAAGAGGCAAGTGAACATTGCTTTTATCTCTGAATAATAAAATACTTGTTGTTTTTCTCATTTTATTATATATTCTGGGTTGTACTTTTTTGAATATTTGGTATTATGGAATTTCTCGTAGGTTAAGATCATAACAAAGTCTAATGTTATTGGTGCACGTCATTAAGGCAGTGTTTGGCCACAACCACCGCGCACCCACCCCCCCCCCCCCCCCCCCCCTCCCAATCATGTTGTCACACAAAATATGGGGACCTTAATTAAAATTTAGAAAAACACAAAAAAAATGTTAATAAAATCCCATAACCAAAGTTTAATACTTAGGATTTTTAAATAAACCCAAGTATTAAACCTTGATTATCAAAAAATAAAATTTAAATAGCCCCCGAGACCAAGATCACACTTAAGCTTTAAAAGCCTTAAGTATTAAAACACGAGTTATTTAATTAAAAAACATAATAATTAAAGTTTTTTTTTAAGTTTAAATTCTTTATAACTCTACCATAACCCCCGCATCACAAATCAACATAACAAAAAATTCCATGGTAATACCTGCGGCCCCTACCCAATTGCGATATGTGATTTTACACTGGACCTGGCAGTGGAATTAATATAATTCTAGAAATCCCAACATCCGCAAATCACAATAACCACAGACTCGCATCTCAGCCTTAAACCGATTGGGATTGCGATAACCCAGACATGACGAGGTCATACACTCCATTTAATAAGCCCCTCCTATTTGCACAAATCACAAAAGTTCGAAAGGCTTGACCCTAATCCACACCACCAATTGTGATATGCGATATAATCCCCAGACAGGACAACATTATACACTCCAATCCATAAATTCCCCCACATCTGCGACTATCGCAAATACCAAAGGGTTGTGTCTCATGCCTAATTGCAATTGTGATATCCTACCTCATGCTGATTGTGATTGCGATATGACATCATTAGTGACGTTAGATCCACATCAGATGCCATGTCACCCGTTACTTCATCACCCATGTTAGCTCCCACGTCATCCTCCATGTCATCTTCCATGTCATTATCCACGACAGATGCCACATCATAGTGACATCATAATGACATCATTGTTTGCATCATCGTGCAAATCGCAGATCACAAATCTTTTGGGTTTGTTAGCATTGTGCCACTCTGTTGATTACAATTTGTGATCAGTTAGACCTGATGGGATTATACATTCCAGTTAATGCATCCCCCGCATCCATGCAATCGCAAAGTTCCAAGGGTTATGTCTCTTGCCTCTTCCCAATTGCGATTGTGATTGTGATCTGCGATTAAGCCTGGACCTGACAAGAAAATAAATTGCAATTTATAAATTCCCACATCCATCGCAATCACATAATCCATGGGTTTGATTCATTTAACCTTTTGTTACACAATAATTTGTCACTGGCCTCATATCCCTTGATCTCGAATAAAGTCAGTCTCTGAGCGACATCTTCATTGTGTCATACATCAAATAAATGTGTCCACATCTTCCCAATCATTCAAGAAGATTAACAAGTGCTCTTTAATCCTGAAGATTGATCCTTTTTACCCATGTTTTAATATCATCGCAAGTGAACCTCATTCTTCTTGCGACGATTCTCTCTAATGAACTAGAATATCTCGACGTCGTCGTAGGGGTACATCTGTTCCCTGCGATGGTCGAATTTTA
This sequence comes from Pinus taeda, assembly GCA_000404065.3. Lineage (NCBI taxonomy): Eukaryota > Viridiplantae > Streptophyta > Pinopsida > Pinales > Pinaceae > Pinus > Pinus taeda. The sequence goes on along the minus strand of APFE031728273.1, from coordinate 76,012 downwards.
GGGCTCGACACAAGTCCTCAAGATCCTTCTTGTGACGATGGCTCTGAATACACTATTTCCTTGTGACGTCATTGTTGAGTCCTAGTGTATGACTTGCGACGATCCAGATATGGAAAATTAGTTCAAACATAATGCTTCTGGGTGGTTTTGGAACTGGTTTTTGGGTCAAGGAAGTTTGCCTTTCCTCCTCTGGAATGGTGGTTCCACCTTTTGAGAAAGATCCCTTGAGGATAAGCTCCCTCTCCCTCATTTATGGAGGCTCCTCCTCTTATGAAAGCACTCCCCATTGCTACGATCAACTAATTTTTGGTATTGAGCAAATTATCTAGCTTTGGTGTGAGTTTGATAGTTTGCAGTGTGAATTGTTGATAGTTTAGCAATTGGTTGTGGATTTCCTTAGCCTTGTACTAGTGATTTTGAGTGAGAGAGAGAGTTATCATCTACTTTGGAGACCCTTTTGAGAGTGAATTCTTGAAGAAACATACTGGTTGGACCCTTCGAGGAAGCTTGCGATGTCAAGGCTTGGTTGTAAGCTTTGCTTTTATTCATTTTAATACAATTAGTGGTGATTTCCTATGACTTGTGTAAAATATACTTGATAGCTTATGGTTCCTTGACTCTGTAAGTAAATAGATCATTGTTGTACTCTGTTATGTGTTCTGTTGTTCTCTTGTGTTGTTTCAGGTAAATAGCTCATCGAGGAGAAGGAAACAATCGCTGAAGCGGCACAACAAAAGCTCCATCAAACACCGGTTTGAGGCAGGCTCTTTCAACAATGACTATTTAAGGAAATTAGTTGTTGTTTTGTCTTGTTTTGTCTTGTTGTGACTAGACCCACTCTAGGGCTAGAGGGGTTGCCTCTGTCCACAGAGGAAACATTACTTACATCACACCTTCTACATAAGCTTTATTGTGATTGTGATATGAAAGATGAATGTCGATTGTGATATGATTTGAGAAAGCCCCCTTTGGATTTTCTTTGGAGTATTCCTGGTCTTAAAGCGGTCGATTATTCTAAGTTCTACCACTAGTATAAAAGCAATTGCGATTGGTATTTCTTGCGATTTAATTAAAACCGCTAAGCCTCCCCTTTTCATCAACATCTGTTTTGTGATTTGCAATAAGACCATAAATTCCACCTCTCTTATCACAAATATCACTCTACATTCCTCTCCATGATCGTTGTGTGCGTGATTTATTACGCTCTACATTTTTATCCTGATTTCCTACAAAACCTTATTTGGTTAAAATGAAACTCGCTTATCAATCTCATTTATTTTTATCTCATCAATTCTTTTTTTTCGTATTCAGGTTCATGACAGAAGAGGACAGATGTGCTGATAAGTGGTGGCTCAATTCAAACAGACAGACAAACATCCAGATAATCCAATGGAACAAACAAAGCTGATGAAGACAACAAATCATATCCAAAAATTCCTACCAATTTTTTTTTTTCCTTTAAGTGTTATTGAAGGGATCTGCTTAAATGCCCTCAACGCTATGAAAAATACATTCAATTTTTTTTCTACTATTTAATCTTGCTTGTTGTATGAAATAAAGGTCCAGAATTCGAAAGAGAAATCCTTGGAGGCTTGCATTATTGTACCTCTTAGTATTTTTAATAGAATGATAGGTCCTTCCAAGATCTTGGAAGGAAGCTTGTAATACTGTAACTATGGATTATATATATTGGTGGAGAAGCTCTTGTTCATAATGCACTGTTGCTGAAAGGAGGAGACATTTTCTGCAAGCAGAGATCAATTACAAACTCTAAAGGATTGTGCACTATTGTCGTTCTATGAGAATCTGTAATTTGATTTCATTTATTAATAAAGGATCATTTCAATTAATGGTGTTTAACACTATTGTTTACAGGATTTAACTAAAAAAAAATCTTATTTCAATCTTTCAATTTATATTTTGAATGTATGAGTTAATAATCAGATTCATGAACTATTGTTGAATCCTGAGTGTTAATTCATTTAAAAGTATGCTTAGACTATTCTACAGGCTTAATTTTAGATATAATACGAGAGTTGAAGTTTGCATAGGAATAGATAGTTATACTCTTAGATCGGAAAGCTATCTTCCAATTTAGGATAATAATTGTTTGATTGCATACATGATGTCTTATTTGAACTAATTCAATAATTCATCATTAATATTTGTAGTTCTTATGCTTATGATAAATAAGGAATTGGATATATTTTCAATAGGCACTTATGTAACTATTTAATAAGTGTTTAATTGCTAGTATTTATGTTAATGAGGAATTAGATCTTGTGAGCTATCTCCTTGATCTAAGTCCTCCATATTAATTCCAATTCTTAAAGCTTCTTTTCCCATTACGTTAAGTTGGCTCTCAATTGAGAGAAGGGTGACCCTTTCCTTCAATCCAGAGAGGTTAGATTAATTGAATTGTAGGCTTAGTCTTGCATGTATTATCATAGATATTACATTTTAGAATCCCTCTTTTTAAAGAGACAAAACTTTAGATTGGTTTGGTTATTCCACAAAAACAACTTAAGGGTCATTCTTCTTGCCTAGTCAGCTATAAGAATTGATCGATGTCCCTAGATATTGGTAGTTAAATATATATTGTAAAACTGATAATAATTGGGAAAAGGTGACTGGACCTAGTTAGTCCAGTCCGAGCCACTATTCCAAATGGAAAAGGAACTGCTTTAAGGTTTGGACCGGGTTGTTTCCCCCATGTTGGTGCAGCGATTTTCAAGGCATAATCATAGGGGTACATACCACTATTTGTTGTTGTGTCAATGGTTATTTTACAATCATCATTTCCTTAACTATCATTGACACCTCACTATCACTGTTATAACACTATATCATATGTCACTATGTTTCAATTAATACAACATCCCACCATAGATTATTGTCATATAGAAGGTTACTACAGTCATCCTCCTGAGTCACTGTCATGCCAATGTTTTTTTGTTACTGCTAGACAATTGTCGATTTCAAGAATTCATTGTAACAACTTGCAATATATATAAGGTCAATTGTTTACGCTTTTGTCCACATTCAACAGTAAATAAATTGTTGCACATTTTTAAATCATCTTCAATCACTGAATGTTATTACTCTTCAAGCTATGGACTTCAAATAAGGTCTATAACACTTTAAGGTATCTCAAGATGTCTTCTCCAATGTGTGTCACAACAAAAACACTATCAAATCATTGTCTTATATAAGACTATTGTTATTGCCATGTCACATATCTACTCAAACCTGCCTTCAAAGCATCTTTGTATGGTGGATTCTGACATCAACATATGTAGTTGTCAAGTATTGTCTTTGTTGCTTATTAAGGTCAAGACTGCCATCAATCCAAACCCTAGCAAGGATTTTCTATGCTACTTTTGTCAGATATAGATAAAAGGTTTGCAGCGTGAGAACTATGAATAGTAGTCCTTTGTCTATTCATATTGTTGCATACTGAGGAATCCCTTGACAAAATTACTATCTTCTCTAATTGTTATAATAATGACGTTGTAGTGAAGCCAACTTTAGCACAACATTATTCTTGAATAACTTGCATATTGTAGAGTTTGAATGCTTCAGAAATTACATGCTTTACAATCAACAATACGTATGAATAGACCTTGAAACTTTTAGATTCAAATGTCAGAACTTTGAATCAACTATCTGAATTATTCATATTTAATGGTACTGGGCCATAGATGAATGAACTGATGACCAACAAATATAAGGTTATAGGTAGGTCTGTAATTCATGTCTTAAGCACAGAAGAATCTTGATATAAAACAAGTTGTAAACATCTCAGTGCAGATCTGAAATAGGTCTAAAATATCCATATTCCATTGCCCTAACCACAAATGACTTAAGTGCTTCAAAGAGTTGTAAAAAATTCTTAGGAAATGTTCAAATATTCTGCAAGATAAAATGACTTCTTTTGTTGGTTCCTTCAAGGATTAGATTGGTATTCCATAGAGACGAGGGCTTATGCCACAAATCTGGAAGTGGCATCAAGTGTTCATACAATTTCTTTTAGAGTCGAACTGTCAATGAATTGCGATACCATTGAACCTAAGAGATCAACAAACTTAGATGAAAACTTTCATGCTCAGTAATAAATCCCTAATGAGGGTCAAAATTATAACAGGTTTCCAATAATTTGGCATTTAAAAGTTTTTCAAACAAGCCCAAATGGATCCTTAACAATAATTACTACTCCTTGTTCATCGATTCATGTTAATCACGGAGATTAGACTGTTTATAAAAAATTATGATGCATGGAAATATTTTAGTTTTTCTTGGACGAATATTTCATAGAAATATTGCTAATTTCTGTAGCCCTAGCTCTATTTAGAGAGGAAGACAAAAACCACACTGTTCTGCAACGAAACTATTGGTCGCAGAGGAAATCCTTGTGTAAAAGTTGATTCCTTGAGAGGTCAAAATTCTACTCGCAATTACGAAAACAAACTAGATACCAAGAGATCCAATGCAAATTGATGCATGGGTAAAGAAGTTGTTTCAAAAATATTAAAAAGCCTTTGCTTAATGCTCAAAACTTACACAGATTGAGATCCTTCCTGCCATAGATGGAATACGAAATTACTCCACGTGTAGAGAGGGACGAAATTTTTCCACGTAGTTGAATGATTACTTTCTCTCTTGCTTGTCATTTCCCCTGTGCTCTAATACCATGTTAATTTTAACATGTTCTTTTCTTGAACAATTACATCAATGAATCATATGATTCGCAAGATTAATTCCATTTCCTTTAATAGCAATCACATAAATAATTACCCATTGATAGTAAAAGAAGAAAGAACATGAGAAGATATAAGAAAAGGACAAACATAGACAATAGAACTCAGAAATTTTCATAAGCCGAGGAAAAACCCCAAGATGGGGAAAACCCTTGATCAGATATTCTTATTATTTAAATCAAGTGTTCAGAAGAGAGAGTACAATAAGTCAAAATGACTTGCCAATTTCTGTAGATTCATTATTGTTGTCTTAAACAAGATGATGATGTAATTGAAATTATGGAATATTGGTTAGGGTTTCTTTAAGATCATCGTTGTCCCATTAGCTGTCCCAACAAGTTCCTTACTTTAGTTGTAGCCTTAAAGGGAATTAATGGTGATTCCTTTCACTATCCTTTAGCACTAATTTTAACCCTTACTAGGATTCTCGTGCACTCTGTCTAAGATGATGAAGCCTACAGATTTTACTAAAGCAATATCTCTGAAGTATGGCTAGAGAAAATGGGAAAGATATTTCTCGAATCAGCATGGAGTCAATACCCAAACTCGGCCAGACATCAAAATATTAAATTACCCAAACAAATGGCTAAGTTCTGTGACTGCTTAATTGAGGAATCTCGATCTGTGATTTAACTACCTCGACCTTCTGCTAGAATAAGATAGCCCAAAACACCTCTAAATTCCTCAGCCTACTACTAGAAGAAGATATCCCAAAATACCTCTAATTGCCTTAGCCTCCTACCAAAAGAAAAAAACCCGCTAGCCTTTCTTCCTTCATTGATGATCCTCTATGGCTATTCTAGAGAGAAGAATCATGAGATAGATGATTGAAATAAGTATGTAGGCACTTCTATATATAATAGTTGACGGAGATGAAGTGACATGACTATTGGGCTTGGTGAGCTGACATATAGGAGAGGCTGACCTTGAAAATTGCTTATGAGAAAATAAAAATTTAAAATCGCACTTCTGCTTGTCCAAATGAGATGATCTTTATCTCGGTTTTGGTCTTCTTTAAAAGAGGATTCAATGGAATGATTATCGCCATCAACAGAGCTGAAGAAAGTGGAATTTGGCCTTAGTTTCCAATTTTTACACAAACAAATGAACACTTTCAACAAGAATATAAATGGGGCAAATCATAAATTGTATTAGCTTAATATGAAGGATTTTACAAGGAAAATCTATTAGAAACATGTGATTTATATCAAGAAATATAGTGGACCAAATTAACCCTCTAAAATGATGATATAACACTCCAGAAATGATCTCATCCCATAAGGAAAACTCAGCCTGGAAAATAATAATATTTCGGTCTCTTCAACAATTAACCATGGACTCAGCAATTGGTAATGAAATGGCTCCCTCCAACAACTCACACTAAATCAAGATGAAGTACTCGACCTCCTCTAAATAAGAAACTCACCCCATTAAACATAAACAAATCGACCTCAAATATATAGGTAACTTGACCTATTGATAACTAACAATTTATCCTCCAACTAGTTAAACAATTCGGCTCCCTAAATCACAAGCAACTTATGTTGATCAATGGTTGTCATTGATGTCAACCCAAGTAGCACCATGGGCTACCTTTATCTTGCATGGGCATTTTGAATTGACAAATTACTCTATTTTGAGTCAAGGATCTTCTATGTGGATTCTACTTGTCGAGATGTTTCTGTTGATATAGGGCGCACCAAGTAATTCTTCACGGTTTGAGAGATATTCATGTTTGAAGTTAGTAACCCCAGTTAATGGGCTAAAACCCTATGGGGTTGTGGCATGGAACTCATAATTGCTTGTGGTCATTGAATAGTCAATAATCAATAATAAAAAAATTCTCCTAAAATCCCTCCAACGTTCACCTGTTGAGGACCCTCTCAACTCAAGACATTCTTATAAATAATGACCCTCATATCCTCCTCTAGTAGGAATTTTGTGGGTTCAAATAGGCCATCATGGCATTGTCACTATAATATATATATATATATATATATATATATATATATATATATATATATATATATATATATATATATATATATATATATATATATATATATATATATATATATATATATATATATATATATATATATATATATATATATATATATTGTGAAGCTTCAAAAGCTGAAATTAAAACCCATTTCAGCCGAAATCTTGATGAACCTCGTGACTTAAGTTCAGATCTTGGTTGGCTATATTTTTGGAGATATGATCTGAGGAAGTTAGGGTTTTTGTAGGCTCCAAAATTCCATGTCAAACAAGTGATGTTGGGAAAATCATCATAACTTTCTCTCTGAGAATTTGTCAGACCAGGAAGTAACTCCTCAACCAAAATTGATTCGTGTTTATTCCTTCAGGTAGGTCTTTATTATATACATGAGGGAGAGACTGTTCACTTCATCTCTTGATGACTGTTCATATTACTTATTTATTTATTTACATTATATTCACCCAATCCTGATGATTAGGTGTCAACATTCCCCTCCCCACCCCCCTTAATCTGAAAGGATGTTGGTGAGTCCAAGTATCATTCTGAATCGTTCAAGTTTTTCTCTTCCAAGCACTTTGGTGAAGATGTCTGCAATTTGCTCATTAGTGGAACAATGACGAAGATGGATTGTTTTGGCCTCAACATGATGTCGAATCAGATGATATTTAGTATTGATGTGCTTTGTTCGATCATGGAACTTTGGGTTCTTGGCCAACTTTATTGCAAAGGTATTGGCAATCATGAGTGGAGTTGATTGTACTTGTTTTACTTGCAAATCTTCAAGAATTTTCTTGAGCCACACAATTTCTTTTGTTGCTTTAGTTGCTGCCATGTATTCTGCTTCTGTTGTGGAATTTTCTAGAACTGATTGTTTGTGTGATCTCCAGGAGACAGCTCCTGATCCAAGACTCATGGCATATCCTGAAGTAGATACCCCAGTTTCTTTGTCTCCATCGAAGTCTGAATCAGAGTATCCAATCAAGCTGAAGCCATCCACCTGTGTAGACTTGATTCCAAAGTCTTGAGTTCCCTTCAAGTACCTTAGAACTCTTTTTGCAGTAGACTAATGTCCCTCACAAGGCTTTTGCATAAACCTGGAGAGGATTCCAACAAAAAACGAAATGTCTGGTCTGGTAGTATTTAGGTAGTTGAGACTTCCTACAAGCTGTCTATACTTTGTTGCATCCTCAAATTCTTTTCCTTCAATAGATGTGAGCTTTAAGTTTTGTTCCATTGGAGTAGTAAGAGGATTGCATTCTGTCATGCCAAACCTATTCAACAGATCTCCAATGTATTTCTTTTGAGAAAGAAATATGGACTTCGGATGTTGGGTTACTTCAATACCAAGATAGTAGTGAACATAAGCCCAAATCAGTCATTTTCAAAACTTTTTCCCCATTCCTTCTTTATGGATGCAATGTAGCTTTCATTGTTCCCTGTCATCAAAAGATCATCTATATATACCACAAGATATACAACTATTTTGCCAACTTTCTTGACAAATAAGGTTGCATCATCAAGATCATAATGTTTGAAATTGAGTTTCAGAAGATGCTCAGATAGTTTTTCATACCAGGCTCGTGGTGCTTGTTTGAGGCCATACAAGGACTTTACAAGTTTGCATACTTTATTTCATGTCCTTTCACAACAAAACCTTCAGGCTATGACATAAAAACATTCCCTTTTAGATATCCATTCAAGAAGGCAATTTTTAAATCCATTTGATGGAATTTCCAACCGTTCTGAGTTGCTAGGGCAAAGAGTGTCAGGATGGTAGCCCATTTTGCTGTGGGGACAAAAGTATCCTCATAATTGACTCCTTCCTTCTGTGCAAAACCTTTTTCCACAAGCCTAGCTTTTTGCTTGTCAAGTGAGCCATCAGCTTTATACTTGTTCTTGTAGACCCACTTGCAGCCAATTGATTTGGTTCCTAATGGAGGATCAACCAGCTTCCAAGTGTCATTCTTTATGAGGGCATCATACTTCTTTTGCATCGCTTCTTTCCATTCATCATGAGAAGCAACTTCTTTGAAGGAAGTTGGTTCAAAATTTATAGACATGTTCAATTCACAATCATAAGAAACATCCATATCAACAAGTGAATTAGAGTCATCTACATCACCTCCATTTTGGCGGTTTGAATTTCTAGTTCCTGTCTCTCCAACTTCATCAGGATGAACACTTTCAAGTGTCTTTGCTAGCCACTTTGGGGGGACTTTCTTAGATGGTCCAGGCTTCTCTGTTGATTGAGTTGGGACTAAATCAAGATTGAGTCTCCCAATTCTATCAATCACATAACTTAAAGCATCATCCATTGTTAGGGTTTCATGCGGGGGAGAGTGTTCTTCAGAAGAAGATTCCACATGTTGATCTAGTATAAGAATTCCCCCTTCAAGATGTGGAATCTGATTATCAAATTCTTGAAATGATTTTACATTTACGAATCTATCCAAGTGATCAAGTTGTCGCTTAAAAACATTGTCAGTTGTGGATGATTCAAGAAAAATTACATCTCTAGATACAACAAACTTTTTATTTACTTCATCATAGAGATGATATGCTTTGGAGGTGTTTGAATACCCCAAGAAGATACACTTACGACTTCTATCACCAAGTTTGTTTCTATGTACCATTGGTATCAAGGCATAATAGGTGGAACCAAAGACCCTGAGATGCTTTACCGAAGGAACATGTCCATACCACATTTCATATGGAGTCTTGTTTCTAATAGCATTAGGTGGACATCTATTCTTTATATGTGCAGCACATAGAAAAGCATTGGCCCAAAACATTATCTTTACATTTTTGAAGAAGAGCATGGATCGTACCATATTTAAGATTGTCCTATTCATTCTTTCAGCTACACCATTCTGTTGGGAATTATAAGGCACAGTTGTTTGATGTTTAATCCCATGTTGGCGAAGATAGTGTTCAAATTCATTTGATGTATATTCTTTTCCATTATCAGTGCGAATAGACCAATTATGAGATTGTGCATCATTTTCAATCCATTTATGAAAATTCTTGAATGTTTGAAAAGCATCAGATTTGTTCTTCAATAAATAAACCCAACACATTCTGGTGTAATCATCAATAAATGTCATGACATATTTATTTCCATTTGCAGAAGAAACAGGCATTGGACCACATAAATCTGAATGAATAAGTTCAAGCTTCCTATGCGCTATTGAATGTGAGTCATGGAAAGGCTGTTTGCTATGCTTTCCTAGAATGCAAGCATCACATTGCTTAAGTTTTCTAGGAATTGTAGGCAAACCAGCAACACCATTTTCTTCAATAAATGGAGACTGTCATAGTTTAAATGTCTAAATCTAGCATGCCATAATAAACTTGATGGAAGTGTACCTTCTTCATGATGAGAAATATATGAGAAATGTTGTGTGTGCATGAGCAGAGGTTCCTTGCAATTTGAGAAGCCTTTCTTCTTCTATTCCCCTCATGACAAGTGAGTGGTCAGATGCTTTTCTTACCTCAAGCTTGCCATCAAACATATGAATGGAGTGACCTTGCTGGAGGATGTGGACCAAGGACAACAAGTTTCTCTTGAGCTGTGGGAGATATAGAACATGATCCAGAAGAAGTCTGAGAGACCAGGCAATTTAAGCCTGATTGTGCCAAGCCCTGATGGCTTGATTTTTGACTGATATGCAAAGTATACTACTCCATCAACATTGTCAGTGAAATCTTCAAAAAAATCTTTTCTATGAGTCATGTGACAGGTTGCTCCTGAATCAAGCAACCAATCATTTTTCCAGGAAGAAAGTGAAGTATTAAACAAATCTTCATTTACTCCAATGTTACATTGTGCCTCAACATAGTGAGCGGATTCAGGTGCTTTACCTTTGTCTGTATCATCAGTTTTACCTTTCTGTTGGTTTCTTCTCTGCTCAATTTTTTCCCATGGTAGCTTGCATGTAGAGGCATCATGTGATCCATTTCTTTTGCAGCGAATACAATGTAAATCTGCCTTTTCTCCTTGAGAATATCTGCCCCCCCTGCCTCTGAAATATCTTCCTCTTCCTCTTCGTCCACCTCTTCCTCTTGTAGAATCTTGAGCAAGATACTTTTCTTTATGAGCAAGGCACACAGTCTCTTCAGAAGATTCAGGGGTTGTCTTCTTTCCAAAGGCTTTTTCTCTTTCAACAAACTTTTTCACAAGAGTGTCAAAGGTTATGTCTTTGAGATTTCCATTTGTTTGCAAAGACTCAAGATAATTGGAGTATGTAGGATAAAGTGCCTTGAGAAAAGCAATAAGAGAAATATCCAGCTCAACTTTAGTGGATTTGACATCATACATTATGGACTTTATTTTAGATGCAAGAGCAAGAGGATCATTATTTCGCAGTTCAAGAGTGAAGAGTTTAATCATGAGTTGGACGACTTCAAGTGCAGAATGTGAGTCATAGAGTTCTTTCAGCTTTTGTAAGGCTTCAAAGGCAGTTGAATATGATGAAATGTGGCGACTCACCTCCTTATTTATAGATGCTGTGATTAATGCATACGCTTTGCTATTCTTGTTTTCCCAAATGGCGAGCTCTTTGTCTGAGGTAGGCTTTTTTGGGTCACTGTCTCCTTCTCCGACACACACTCCTTTCCACAACTCATTGAAGATGAGGATGTGTTGTATCATTCGGGACCAATCAGGATAGTTCTCCTTGCCAATGAGAACTATTCCTACCATAGAAATGATTGAATGCATTTTGTAAAAAAAAATTACTTCTGCTGATAGAGAAATAATATATATGTTATACCTTCCACTTCTCAAGCATATAACATATTGCCATAAAATTAATAAAATTTCATTCCACGCTCACTCCACCAGTGAAACAAAAATATTTGAAAATGTATTTGACATCATTCACCATACAATAATTTCACACCTCTGTATATTGACCAGTGCAATATGTAAACAATAATTATTTCATCTTAGTATCTTTCTCTAAATGTACGCCAGTGGCCAATTGTAAACATTGATATCACATTTGCTGCACTAAAAAAACACTGACCCAACCATACAACAATATTATTCTTTAACAATTATGTAATAAATGTATATCTAATTCTCAACAGAACATTTGAGAACAAGAAAGAAAGAATGGTTTAGGCCCAATCGCCAACTTAAGTTATCATAAACCGAGCACTAAAGTCAATAATTCATCAACTATATTTCCAGAGGCAGCGCCCAAACAAAATATCGATAGGGAGAATCCCACAACGACTCACATATGGCTCGATTTGTTCAACATACATTTGAAAATAATAGAACAACATACATGCTGTGTCATTCTAATGTCAACCACAGGATAAACATCACGCTCACCGCCTTATTCGTAGCCTCATACATCTGTCTCATGCATCCCAGCCAGCGCTTTGAATTTTCAATCCACGAAGGTGTGGAAGTAGCGTGATTACTTGATGCTAGAGGAATAATTCGAATCCATGAAGGATGACCTAAGACGGGCAAAAAGACACATCGAAGAGCTAGAAGCGGACAAACACACACTTTTCGATAAGGTGGCAGTGCTCGAGGGAAAACTTAAACATGTACATTTGCAATGAACAACATTATAAACAACGTTCAATACAACACTTCAAATACAACACTTCAAATACCATTTAAAACAACGCTTTCAAATACATTGAACAACGTTATAACTCAGCACTTCAAATACATTCAACAGCGTTAATACATTCAACTCAGCACATACCAACGTTCATATGAGCACATTCAACGCAGTTCAAATGAGCCTTTTTTTTCTTCAGAAAAATGAAATGGCTCCTTCCACCATTCACGCAGCCTCAGTTTGAAGAATCTCAAACATTCAGGCGTTAACCAACGGATGCACAATAGCAGATAGATGCGTTATGGAAGAGTATGGGACAGAGGAGTTACAAGGCATTCTAAAAAAGGAACCTGGGACCTGCGCTCTGATACCATGTCAGGCATGGAGTAACTCCAGACTTGGCAGAAAAACTAATTCGTTTATTTCATTAGGTAGCTATTGTTATATACATGAATGTGACTGATCAGTTCATCTTCTTGATGACTGTTCACATTCCAGAGGATTAGGTGTCAACAAATACAAATACAACTGATGATTCCAAGTCACTGATCCAACCAACTTAAAGTGTCAAAGTGGCCCCTGATCCAGTTCAACTTTATTCCAAACCAATCATCAAGCCATGACAAGAAATCCAAAGTAACAGAAATCAACAAGGCTTAGGATATGTCAAAAATGATGCCAACTTGCATATCCCAGATTATTCAAGGACCATTAAGTTTTTCAGTGAAGGGTTTCTTACACAAATCACCTCGGCTAGTTCTAAGAAAGTTGACGACAAATAGAAATACATACAAACTGAAGTTTTAGTCAAACCAAAATGCCTTCATTGTCAAAGAACCGGTCATTTGGAAGATCAGTGTTTTGATCTCAATCCTTGTCACCATTGTGGCAAGTCAAATCATTCATCAACACAATGCAGCAAACAACACCAATCAAGCAGATTGAAGATCGAATATTCATGGATTGTGTTAGGATATTCCGACACATAGGAAATAGTTAAGTTCAACTTGGTCTAGTATAGAGTTAGGTATAGAGTTAGGTAAAGTGTGTTTCTTTACCGTTGTACATTTTGTAACTTACAATCCGACGGTCACGATATGTAGTGATCCGACGGTTCATTCTCTCCTCGGTATTACCGACACTTGATCCGTGGCTTGACACCCGATTGGTCCATGAATTCTATTTAAAGCGCATGGAGGGTCATTTGTATGTTAACCGTGCATGAGAGAAGCTTATGTAAATTTTCATTCTTTTATTAATAAATTTCCTGTAGTAGCCACGTTGGCGCAGGTCGTGGACTGTTTCCCTCTCTAAGGGTTTTAACCACATCAAAATACTGGTGTATTGATCTGTGATCTGTTTGTGAGCGGTGTCCTTTTGGTGTTCTGTCTGAGGAACTTGCCCTGTAAATTACTACAGATTGATCCCTGGGAATGGTCATCCACAGTCAAAAGATTGTATAAGTTTTACAATCGAATTCACTCACACATATTTCAGCCAACAGTAAAAATGAAGATGGTACTCTCGTGCAGTGGAATGGGGGAGTACAGCGATGAAACACTCCTACACCTGAAGGGGGGGAGTTCAGAAATAATTTGAAGAATATTGTCTCTCCTTTTAGCTGACAAAGGGGGGAAAATGTTAATGAAATTGACAGTGGTTTTCAATCTGAAAGTCTCGACAACATCAACGAAGTAGCCAATGAGAATTTTCATTAGCGAGTGAGAATCAACAAATTCGCTAGTGGGCGAACGACAAATTCACCGATGGGAAATCAACAACAAAGTCAGCCATGAGCAGTTTTCAAACACAGTGAGTTGTTTTTCAACGTCATCAGCCAGTGGGAGTTCTCTATATTTTGTTAGTGGACAACGGATGTTGATTGCAAACAAAGAACAGATGGATCCTTTTGTAGCTTGGCACATGATGGAGTTGTCAAGCGAAATTCAAAGATGAATCAGACATGCATCTAACTTTTGGTCTCTTCATATTGGAGTTTCTTCAGCATCCAACTTTGGCGGTTTTGAGGCAAATTTTTTTTGAGGATCAATAGTTTCAACATGAGAACTTGAAGATGGCTCCTAGTTCTTAATTTTGACTTATCATTGAGGGGGGGAATGTTAGCCTCACTCTCACATTAAAAACAATTCTAAGTCCAAATAATTAAATTAATTAAAATCATGAAAGTTAGGATTTAATCCTACCTTTCTAGATTGAGTTTGTTCCTCATGGTTAGGAGTCAGTTTAGGCTTAGTTGGTTGAGAGATTCTCTCCAACTAGTTATCCTAGATTAGTGTTTTGTTTAGAAAATATCTCAACCAAGTTTGTTCAAGATAGATGCACTATCTTGAGACAACTTCCTCATGTATTTATATGTATCATAAACATTATTTTAATAATCAAATTCATGAGAATGAGAGACTACAGGAAAGTCTCTCATGCCTTTTCTTCCATGTCTAGTTTTTCTATATGTCTGATATTTTTTTATGAGTGAGTGTGTATTATTTGTTTATTAGTTTTATTAATTTTTTTGAATTGTTAATTAATCTAAAAAAATTGTAAAATATGTTAAAAAAAATTAATATTTTTTCTATTTATGATTTTGAGTGAATCACCATACCTTTCAACTTCTGATCTTTCGGGGGATCCAAAATATGTTTCAGCTCCATAGTGCTCCCAATACGTCTCTCTTAGAAATGTTCTCTTTTTAAAAAAAGCCCTAAGGAAAATTGTAAACTTTTTTATTATTAAAATAAACAATAACATTTAAAAATTGTACTATGTAGGATTTTGATTGAATCACCATACCTTTCAGCTTCTGATCTTCTCAACAGTTCTGCTGCTCCATAGTGTCGTTGGTATGTCTCTCTTGCAAATCACTCACTTGAAATTTTGGGTAAAATAATGAAATGGTGAACAATTTTTTATTATTAATTTTTATTTTTTTATGAACTTAGATTTTGAAAAATTAATTTTCGCCCATTTTCTAATTTTAAAAAAGAAATTTCTCTACACGTCGATGCATTCGATAGTCAGGCGCATCGATTTTGCCGGGGCGCCAAATTTTTTCAAAACATTGACACGATACATTATTATTTTTATTTTCAAAATCCTAAAGTGGTGTGACTACTTTTTTTAATGTAGTGGTGTGGTTTCTATTTAAATGCATCAGTGCTCTAATTGTTATAAGAGTGTGAAGTTGGTTGAATTTGTTTTTATTTTTTAAATTAGGAAACAAGTGCGTAGTGATGTTGTTTTTTCTAAACGCATTAGTGTGTTTTTGAAGAAGAGCACCAATACGGTAATTTTTATTTATTTATTTATTTTGGAATGTTGGAAACGAGTGTGGGTATTATTTGAATGCTTCGGTGTTGTTTATTTTTTAAATACATCGATGCACTTTGTTCTGATAAGCGCACCGGTTGGGTTTAAAAGCTATTTGAAATTTTAATTTCACAAAAAATGGCATACTAATATCAAATTATACTTTAGGATGCATCCACATGAATTGCAGTAGATCATAGTATATATTTTCTGCTTAAAGTCACCTTATACTTGAAAAATAGTTTGAAAACTATATTGAAATTCAGATAGTGGTTATATGGTTGTCGAGATTAATTTTAAATATGCACACAAATTTTTATTTCTGATTTTTCTCAATTGCAGGGAGAAAATATCAATAATATCAAATGGTCAATTCTTCAAATTCTAGCTCTTTCCATATTGCTGATCAAAGTCCTTTACAGAGTTATCCCTTTCCATTTCCAATACGTTCAGATTTTGTTTATATTTCGATTATCTTTTTCTTTTTTTAATCCATGTCAATTTGAATAAAAATGTTTCCAAATTTGTAGGAACCCGATTCAGAATCGAGTTCAGAGAAAAAAATAAATAAAAAATAAAATAAAAATAAAAATTATATATTCGTCCATTTAAAAAACGTTAGAAGCTCTTATCAGGAGTAGCATATTGTAAGAAGTTGGTAGATGAAAATGGACAACCTCTTTACCCTACCAATTAGAACATGGCTTCTTCTAGCCAAAATTCTAGATCAACGATGGTAATAATTGTTTGGTATGATGTAATTTCAACAAACTAATTACATTGATGTGCTTACTAATATCATCGATATTGTACTAATGTCATTCAATATTTTTTGAAATTAGGGTTCTAGTGATGATGAGCGACCCACCTACCATCTTCTGGAAAACCCCACTAAAATTTCAACTCCAGAGAAGGATCCATAGAGAGAAATAATCAGAGAGGAAGCATGCAAAGAATGATTTAATCAACCACCTATTCAATTCCCACTACGTCCATATTCACTAATTAGGAATGACTACAACAATAGTAGTTCTTCATCACAAGTTGGAAATGGAGCAAATCAAATGGAGATTGGTATGGATGATTACTTATGAGATAAGACTGAAATGGAGGAAATGTTGTTATATTCATTCCAGAATGAGGAGTTAGGGGATGATGCTCACATCATTGATACCTTATTCGAAAGCCTGAACTCTGCTTCCACCATTCCTCTCTTTGGACCTGGTGGTAAGTCAAGATATAATCAACTAGGGACAATCTTGTTGTTGTTGAACGTGAAAGCAAAGTTTGGCATGTCGAATGCATGTTTCTCAGTAATATTGAGGTAATTAACCTGCATGATTGATCAAGTTTCTTATATTTTGTTACACAACAAAATTTAAAAATTGTCAATTTTATGAATGTTAAATATTGACATTGTACAATTATATTTCCCATCAACTATTGGATATTCAAAGTTAAGGTTCTTCCAAGTAATAATGTCTTGTCAGGTAGCTGCGAAGAGTAAAAGGAATGGTTGCACATGTTGGTTGTTGAGTACATATCATATCATGCATGTCTAAATGATTATATTCTATATAGAGTAGAATATATAGACAAAGAGATATGTCAAAAATGTGGGCATGACGGGTACCATAATTAAAAAAAAAAATGGGTAAATCACATGGCCGTCCTCATAAGATATTGAGGAATAGACCTATAATCCAAGGATTCAAAGACTCTTTCATTACAAAGAATTAGCTATGTTGTACGGATGGAATGCCTCATGCGGAAGTGAGTTAGAAGCTATGCGAATCCAAACAAATTCAATAATGATGAAGCATATATATGATACATGGCCTGAAAAAATCGAGGATTAAGTATGAAGTCTACAACTCAGCATAAACATGGATGACGTCAACCCATATTCCCTCCAAAACACCAACTATTTAGTTTGGCCTTTAGTAGTGATCAATATCTATGTGGGCATATGGACATCAATTTCACATGGAGGATGTTGATGATGGATGCATGACACAAGACTATGGAGTGGAAGTTGAGTTTGACCAATCTATTTGTGCTAGTCATAGCAATCAAAACCTAATGCATGGGACATTAGGTTACGTTGGAAAGATACAAGAGATCATTTAAGTGGACTTCTCTTCAGTCCAATGTGTTATTTTTAGGTGCAAGTGGCGGGACACCTTTGATTGGAATAATGTAAAGGAAGATCACAACAGTGGGTTGATATCTATAAACTCTAAAAGGATGTGGCATGAAGCTAGGGAGCCTTATGTTTTCCCAAAACAATACCACTAGGTGTTTGTTACCTAGATGTGTTGGATAGGGATTGGTGGTTCGTATTAAGACATGGTCCTAGATCAAAACAATTTTTGAGAACAACATTGTTATCATTCCAAGCAAGGAAGATAATCAAGATGATGACAATGGAGAGTGATATGTACTTGTGTTATTTCATCATTTATACTATTTATGTATTTTTTTTTTGTCATTAGTTCGCTAATTATATTTTTTTCTTTATTTGTCTTTTTGGAATTTTATAATATAATTGGTAATATTCACAATATTTTTTTATTAAATGAAAAATGTATTTATTAATATGGAAACATAAATCTCAATTAAAAAAAAATCAATAGTGCACCCAAAATAGTGTCATGCACTAGATTGGGTTGCTTTAAAACAAAATCTCATTGGAATCGGTGAACAAATACGTTTGACACACTGTTGTTAGTTCACAAATTTAATTTTCCACAGTGGTGCATCACACTTATGCATTGGTGTGCATGTATAAATTTTAGCACCTGTACGGAAAATTCACGTTATCGAACATACTCAGTTATAACTATATGTTTAAATATTATTTGTGCGGTGCATTTGATAACTATATGTTTAAATATGATCACACCATTGCGAGAGGAACATATCAAGCGCAGTGAATTTGTGATGGTGATTAAGAGACATTTTTTTGTCTTTCAAATAAAGTGGGTGATGCATTTTTGTTTCCTATTTAGATTATGTGAAATAAATATCTATTTTTCATATATTTATAACTAAATTATTTAAAGTAGACATGTCTTTATCATTGTTAACATGATGTAATATTAGCTAGGATAAATGTGAAAAGCATGAATTTATTGAATATCTCATGATAAGTATGTGGAAAAATTAATATTTTTGAGTTTTTCATTAAAAAATAATCAAATATATTATTTGTCAAAAGTTTAAATCTAATATCTTATCATTTTTGTATTATTTAACTCATATTTATTATTAAAGAGAGTTAAATTTAAACCAATACAATAACAAATAAATAACAAAAATAGCATCAAAATTTTGTATCTTTATTACTAGAAAAAATGCACTTGTCTCTTTAAGGGAGAAATTTCATTAGAGAAAATCCCAAACTACAAGTAACTTCACATGAAGCCTTATGTTACATTTCTTTATCCTCATCTTTAGAAAGAGAAATTTCTAATTTAAATTGGTAAGAGTTTCTATAAACTTTAAATTTAAATTGCCTAAAAATAGTATTATTGATATTACATTGTGCGTAATTCACTCTATGTTCATTTACATGTGATATTTAAAACAAAAATAAATTTATAACAAAAAATATTTTACTCACAACCACAAGTAAAACATTTCAATGTCCATATTAAATAACATAATTTTATAGATACTTTATATAGAGAAAAGTAAAGTAATTTAAATTTATTTCTTTTTAGATTTTCATTTTAGTGAGAAAGATTGAGAGAATTCTTATTCCATTAATAGTTGCTTTTTAACTCAATGTATGGGGGATATTTGTAAAATTTTCAATGTTTAATATGGATTTGTTATGTGAAATTTTAGAAAATATTAATAAAAAAATAATTAAATGTATACATATAGGAAAAAATTATGAGATGGCATATGCTAACATTTTAATGTGGAGAACATGAACTATAAACCAAATATTTCAATGTCAACTACACATATATTATACCATCCTAGATCCATCTTAACTTTGGATCTACCAAGCGCCTAGAGGGATCAAATCTCTTTTAACTCTAAAAAATGTTCTCATCTCAAGAGATTTAATCCCTCTTGGCACTTAGTAGATCCAAAAGCTAAGATGGATCTAGGTCGTAGGTTATAAAAACTTGTGACTTAAGTCTTTTAAATTTAACAATAGATTGAATTTCATAAACCAATATTGAATTAGTTAAATTGTATTTTTTGAATAATTTATTATTAATAATAATTATATTAAAAATTGAATGAGTTACACATTTTCATATTATTAAGAACTAACTAAATTAATTTTACCTTTAATTATGTTTTCCTTGTGAGTATTATGTTTTACTAATTAAGTTATATTGAATATCAATGAATAATCTAAGCAATAGAAAAATATTTATCGTAATTTTATAATCATAGTTTCAACCATACTAAACATTGTAATTTATAAAAATATATTCGTATTTTTTAAAAGTAATTCGTTTTGCACACAATTTCATATATAAAATTTTGATATAATTTCACCAATATATAATGTATAATAAATATTATTCTATAAAAATCAACATCATTAGATAACCATCTAACAACCATAATCATTATCTAAGATACACATTCGAATTCACTACCATCATCTAATTATATACACCTCTAGCACATATAAATGTCATTAGCTGTCACATAAATATATTAATCTAATAGGGCATCATCATCATGATCACATCTAACAAACAAAAAAAACATTGTAGTCTAACATCATCACCACACACATCCTCAAATTAATATAAATCTCATGCTAAATAACTTCTATCACATACACATCTATCTGCAAGGACATTAAATGAACATATCTAACATGACCTGATAGTATACACATCAAAACTAGCATATAAATTAAGTACATAAAGATGAAAATAAAAGTGTACCATATATATATATATATACAAACAAGTCAAATAACTGCATCAAGTCAAATAAATGCAATCAAATCTTTGATAAAACAGAGGTACTGCCAACTTGGTCTGTAGTAGAAGATGATGGATGGTCAACTACTATGCCCTCAATGTGGTATAGTGAACTTTGAGGTGGTTCTTTTGATCTATTAGGAGAAATGTAAGGCACATCCTCTAGCTTTGACATCTCATCATCATGTGAATGACGAGGAGGTGCACTACAGAAAATATCACTATATCACTGATAACCTAATCACAACCATGATCTGATAGGGTGGTACTAGCAGAATCATCATCATCGCAACCCTCATGATCGTGATCATCACCACCCTCACCTGATGTATCTGTCATTGCATGATGTCGGTTTGCATCCCTCATCGCTATCAGTGCCCTACTAACTCTAATGATATGTCACATAGGAGACATCAAATCCCACAGATAGTCCCTATAGAGATCCACAAACATCAGATCCACATTGATATCTCGAGGCCTCGTAGGGTGGAATCCTTGCTGAACCAAAACTTCATCTAATCTGTTGCAGTAGTCCATCTAAAATTTCAGAATAGCCCTATGGCCCCAGACACCCACGCCCCCTGAGAATGTGCCTCACCCTCTTGGGCCTTACCCATCTCCTCATCCCCTCCATCCTCCAGTTGGGGAGGAGGCATGTACTCATAAAATTAGCCAATGTCTACAAAATATATAGTACACAACAATAATTAGATAATTTCATTAAACCATTTAATAAAATGAGTTAAAAAACGTATTAGAATCAATTTTATTCTAATCCATTAAAACAAGAAAATGAGACTAGATTAATTTAAAGAAAACATTAATATTATCTCTATCATATGGAGTCTCAAATGTTGTGAAGAGGATGTTGGGAAACCCTCTCCAATCAATCCCCACATATGGAAAATCCAACACGAAAAATGCATGGTCCTCATTGGCCAATAGCACTAGTGCCTCAAGAGAAATCTTGGTCGATTACTTCAGCAGAACCCTCTTGGGCATCACCTGCCGCCACATGCACATATGGGCCTCAGTGAGAATCATAAGAGGAGACAATCAAATGTAGGCATTGTCTCTAGAAACCTTTAAAAAAATAAACAAAAAATATCAAAATTTAAAGGGAAGGTCTCCCTCCCATGTATCAACACACAACATCTATCTAAAGCCATGAAAAACTACCTCAAAAAAATGGCATACCATCTGATGCAACATGGCACTAAGTCAAAGAATCAACATAATATAAAAGAGGGAAACTAATGCGTTTCCCATCACTAATAGAGTGTTCAATGGTAGTGACTAATAACGAGAGGCACCTAACCTCCTCTGCAGCAAAAGAAGAATTTTGAGTTGTCCACCACAAACTTGAAAATATGATGGACAAACCACATGAGGCCCACCATATCTCTGAGTGTAGGTAAGTTGAATCTCATCTGCAACCCTATGAGGGACATCAAGGATCTAGGGAAAATACTCCACTCTCCTGTATAGGCCAGTGATAAAGTATATGTACTCCTCAATGGGCCTATACCATGCCCTAAGACCAACACATAAATCTTGCACCTGGGAAATCCATTGGTGGATCAGAGGCACCAATAAGACAGAGTGTGCCTTCAAGACGTAGCCTCCTCATAGTACTTGAGTAGGCCTACATTCCTCAAGAGTGCTCAGGTCATTATAGTAATAAGGGGAGGATATAAATCCCTCTCCCTCTCTCTGGCCTGCCATGTTTGGACAATATTGTATTGGTTTTCCAGTTGCTCCCTATGCTGACATATTTGCTACATGATTGACATATAAAATACATAAACCTCATACATAAAATACATTTTTTTTATTAAATTAAACATGCATTTATAAATATCGAAACATAACTTTCAATTAAAACAAAAAAAAAATCACTGGTGCACTCAAAACATGGTCATGCATTGGCACTGATGTGCTTTAAACTATAACCGTATCGATATCAGTGCACACATAAGTATGATACATCATTTTTAGTTCACAAATTTAACTTTTGATAGCGGTGTGACACACTTGTTTCTCGATGTGTTTTCATTTACCAAATGCATCACAACAAAGGAGGTGTGATATGTTCATGCACCGAAATGTGGTGCATCGTGTAAATTTATATGGCGGACCACTATTAGTGTGAGTCAAACATATTGAGCACCTCGCGTGGTGATTTTTTTAATAAAATCAGTGGCAAATTTAGCTTTATGTGAAATTATAATTCGTTAAAAAAATAAATTAGAAAGAAACATAGACATTAGTTGGATATTTGGTCATCGGGGAGGCATTGTGGACATGTAATGGAGAAAAACAAATTTTAGCACGGTTTGAAAATTTTGGAAACCCAGATAGTGACCATGGTATGGAAGGATGGTCAACAAGAGAAGCACCATCAGTAGGGTTATTTTATGTGGTAAGAGTGGCACTGGTGCTTCAGAGCTCTCCCGCACTGTAGATGGTAAAAACGAAAATTATGGTCGAGAGGGTTTTTTTATTTAATGCTTGTCCAATGTGTTTCTATAACAACACAAGTGAAAGATATATCCAAAATCGCTATGTTTGTTTTTAATTACAAAATATCTTGATGCTTTTCTAGACAGGTACTGCATAGGTGTTGTGTTTTTACTGTTGCACCGCTCTTTTTTAGAAATTAAAAACTGCCTAGTGGTGTGCTTTAGAAGATGCCCTGGAGCATTTTGATAAGTTTACCATACCAAAGCATTATTGAAAAATGGCAATGCATTTTTATGAAATTTACAACTACAATGGTGCTTTTTAGTGGTATGCACCTGGAGGTTTGACTATATGAAATTGTAATATACCTAGGGGGAATAATATGGGGTACAAAGGGAGGTACCCAAGGGAATAATGTAATAATGGGATGGGCCATAGTAATAAATAAGGTGGTTAAGCCGTATCATGTAAGGGACCACAAGTAGTTAGCAATAATGTAATAAGCCCCTGGTATTAGATAGATGTTATTGAGGGAACCATGGTAATGACCCATGGTATTGTATGTATGAGGCCTATATAGAGGCTAATGAGTCCCCATTGAGAGATGTCAAGGATTATCGTATGAACATGCATATGGCTTGTGGAGTGTTCTCCTTCCTTACGGAGTGAATGTATGGTGTTGCCCTACCTCAAGGGTTTTATGAATAAAGTGAAGCATTCTATCTATATTTAGATCTTGTTATTCTTGTTGATTATTTACAGTTATTTGGTATATTGGTATCTTCTCATATATTTGCAGGTCAAATCCATAACAAGTGGTATCAGAGCAATTTCTTGGGCAAAGTGGCGTTTTTTTTTTGTAGGAATTTTTTGGGCGGTGAGTTTGCAGATCAGATCTGTATGTTCTGGTGAAAAATATACAAAATATAACTGTATAGCTAGATTCTTTGTGAAAATATACCCAAGTTCAAAAGAAAAATCAGCCAAATCGGAGTCTGGATGAGGGAGATATTGATGATTTAAAAATCAGTTGGGTTGTAGACATTTTTTCAGGCTGGTGGGTTTGTAGCACAGGTTTGTACGTTCTGGTGCACAATATGAAGAATCTAATTGTAGATCTGGATTGTTTGTGAAAAAATACCCAAGCTAAAAAAAAAAAAACAGTCGAATCAGAGTCCGGATGAGGGAGATATCACTGATTTAAAATTAGCTCTTTTTTCAGATATTTTTTGTGATGGTGGGATATTTGTAGCGTGGATTTAAAATTCCAGTGCCTAGATCTATATGCTTACCACATGGGAAGATGCAGAATGGTTGTTCCATTTTCGAAAATAGGTCATAATAGGGATTCTGAGTAATATTGACGGAATTGTGGCCATTTCAAATTTTGGCCAATTTTTTTTTTTTGTGATGACGAGCCTAGATCAGAATTTGAGGGACTTGTATAAATTTGATGGCTCTCATCTAGCCACATGGCTAGCACAAATGGAGAAATATTTCACATTGAATCACATCATAGATGATGTGACTTAGCTGAGTGTGGGAATTATGTACTTGGACCACAAAAGATGGAAATGGTGGCAGTGTCATAAAAAATGCCATCCAAGGACAACTACTTGGGAGATGTTCGCAAAATCTATTTTTGACCACTTTGACCATAAATATACTTTTTTTGGTCCTCTTACTAAGCTCACACAGACAGGCACACAACTTAGCAAAGATTTTATTTTTACAGGAAAGAAGGAAACCAAGAAACTTAAAGGGTTATTTTCTGCTGGTATCTCCTTATTGCAGGTTCATGTTTTATTCAGAAGGAGAAGATCATTGTGTCTATAAATCCTAGTTGCAAGAAAAATCTCATAAATGTCAATTTGGCAAAAAAATTGCAAGTGCCAGCGAAACACATTGAAAACACACAGGTTAATGATGAGGATATGCAAGTTTATAAAGATTTGAAGCTTTTGATGGATAAGTGTGTGTTGCATTGTGATTTTTACACTTCAGATATGGATAACATGGAAGTTGTTTTAGGATATCCTTGGATGGAATCTATGGGTACTGTCAATATTAATGTGCAGGAGAAATTCCTAAAGCTCTGGTATAAAAAGAAGAGACTTACATTGTAGGATATTTCCCTTAAGACCCAAGTAGAGACTTTGGAGGCAGAAGCACAGAGCTCTAATGACACTTACACATTATATGATAAGCCGTTGATGGTCGACAATCAAACACGAACAGAGGTTGAAGCAGAAAAGGTTACAGGTACTGATACATCAGATGAGGACTCAGTGGTTGAAGTAATATTGGAAGATAAGAAACCACAATAGGCACCACAACATGTACCAGATAACAATCAGACTCCATTAGGTGGTAAATTAAAGAAAGATACATTGTTGGTTAAAAATTTAGCATATCACCACCCACATCACCCAGTGATAAAACAACCAACAAGATGGCAACAAATTAGCTACAAGGAAAATAGCCCTAGCATGGCATATAGAGAGGGGTGATGATACACCTACTATACATCAACATAGAAGAGCTACGAGGATTGACTTCCATCTCAAGCGAGTGAGGCACCGGCTAGAGCGAGAGTTCACCTTTCTTTTGGATGGCTAGATGCACGTGCATGGTACTAGTGGACTACTCTTTTGAGTAGATCTTATTATTTGTGTTCTTCCCATGTTTCGAGGATGAAACATGTTAAGGGGGTGGAATGTAGTATACGTAGTGGGATAATATGGGGTACAAAGGGAGGTACCCAAGGGAATAATGTAATAATGGGATGGGCCATAGTAATAAATAAGGTGGTTAACCTGTATCGTGTAAAGGACCACAAGTAGTTAGCAATAATGTAATAAGCCCATGGTATTAGATAGATGGTATTGAGGGAACCATGGTAATGACCCATGGTATTGTATGTATGATGCCTATATAGAGGCTAGAGACTCCCCATTGAGATATGTCAAGGATTATTGTATGAATAGGCATATGGCTTGTGGAGTGTTCTCCTTCCTTAAGGAGTGAATGTATGGTGTTGCCCTACCTCAAGGGTTTTATTAATAAAGTGAAGCATTCTATCTATATTTAGATCTTGTTATTCTTGGTGATTATTTACAGTTATTGGGTATATTGGTATCTTCTCATATATTTGCAGGTCAGATCCATAACAGAAATACATCGGTGCTATCGACGATTCAAGCACCGGTGCATTGTGGTATTTAGCCAACAATGTTTTATTTTATGTTATAAAAAATAATTTTCCATAATGCACCATGTTATATTTATCACTGATTCTTGTATGGATAGTAAAGCACTGATGTGTTTGTAGATTTTAGATGCACTGTCCAAAAAACACCCACTAAAACATTTGTGTGCCCACCTCTGCTAGTGACCTCCACTACAAACAGATGTTTGGGCTATTTATATAAGGGCTTCCACAAAAACCTCTGCTAAAAGGTTTTTTCCTTGTAGTGTATGAAACCTAAGTTGGATGGATACTGACCTATTCAAAACAACAAAGATTATGATACATTGGCAATTGAAAAAAAGGGTACTTTCAAAGCCATGTGAAATTCCAGATAGTCCACAAACCGATGTTGGATAGATACAGACCTATTTTGAACACCACCTAAAGCAACAGGGAAGAGCACATTACAGTAACTAATAGGGTTTTGGGATCAACTCAATTTGTTGCTTCAATTCTTTTGACAATATTGTTATCTTTATGCACTTCATTAAAGAGAAGTTGGATTGTCAAGACTATTGTTGTTCTATATAGCTCCTAAAATATCACGAATTTCTACAATTTTTTCAAACTTTCCGTGGATAAGTTCAACTAATTAGGAACTAACATTTCCAAAACTTTGAAAAGGATAAAGAAGCTTTGATTCAAGAATAATGTATTTTAGTCTATGGAAAACAATAAATTCAAAGAAAGGTAAGAAAAATGGGTTTTTAAATGTGGCTAGGCTTACATTCAAATAAGATTCTATTACAAACATAAACCTCTACCAATTGCATCATCCTTGGCAAGGGATCCACCTAGATACTACCCATCATAATAAATTTCTATATACTTGCAACAAGTTTCCCAGTAACAATTGAAGACAAGTATCCATGGAATTTTGAATATTCATCTAATATCAAAGGAATTATCTATTCACATCAACTGTGTAAGCATGGTGTTATCACAATGGATAATGAAGCAAATATGTATTAAATCCCGAACCAAAAAAATATAACTCTTTACATAGAAATCATGTAAAAGTCTTGTGAATTAGTTCCCATGTTAGGTGTTGGAATGTCTACTTGGATTCCAATCAAGTCATAGATATTCTAAGTAAAAACATGAGTAATACTTTCTAACTCACTAATGCTTCAATTCCATGACCGATACTTAAAATCCATGGCTTGCAATTAATACCACCCTTTGCTCCTCCATATGGTATGTTAAATAATTTTTTTTTCCATGTCATTAGTTGTGCTAAGGCGTTTAATTCATCTCGATCATCCTGCATACCATAATAACTATATCATTTATAGCATTCTATGAAAATATTGTCACAGTCTATGTGAATTACAAAAAGATTTACTTTGATATCTCAAAGCACTATTGTCTTAAAAAGGAAGTAGAATACAAAATATATTTTTTCTTTATAATTTCCATATTTTTATGTTAACGTAAAACAAGGAAAAATCCACCTCTAAAATCAAGAGAAGTACCATAAAACTATAAGGTTTATGTTGTAACAATTTCAAATCAGAGTCATATTTGTTTCCAAAACATCAAACAAGAGATGTATATAACATCAATTAACTCAACCATAGATGTATTTTCCGAGTAAGAGAGATATAAAAGATCTCACATGCCAATATTGCCAATTGTTAGTAGTTACCACACCCTACAAACTACATATGAGGCTACAGTTCCATATCTTTAGAAATGGTGCACTCAGTGGTTACCATACATCATTTATCATAAAATCACCTCTAGATGGTAGCGTATTCCTCCCTTCATCAATCCTTGAGCATTTTCATGCTGCACTCGAAAAACTACATATGAGGCTAGATTTCCATATCTCTAGGAATGGTGCACTCAACTTGAGGTACCCTTCCACCTAGGTTCTTTTATTGCTTTCCATTAACAGTTGCAGTAGTAATTTTTCGGCTAGGGGATGTTATTCCTAGTTAAGATACAAAAGAAAATGGCCTAAGTGCTAGATCTAATTTGATTTAAACATACTACAGGTAGAGTAACAAACTTTTATTTCTATAATAGTTAGTTGGTAAAGTATTTTTCTTCTAGTCGTTGGATCAAGCCCTCATCATTGCAAAATTTCATATTCTCCATGAGAATATAATAAGAATTGGATTTGTGTTAATTTTCTTAGGGATTCATTGTTCTTTGCTTTGATAGTTTCATTTACATCATTATTTACCATTTATGTATTGAATTCATCCCATAACATTAAAAACTATTAGAAATTATATAGAAATAACAATAACTTCAACATTCTAATGGAATAAAGGAACCTAAGAAGAAACATATGCATAAAGGACATTGAGATTTTGGTCAGAGACTAGGTAAAAACCCCCAAAGGGAAAACCCATATAAATTCTTCTTATTCTATTAGATTTTCATTGAATGTTCAACAAAGTGATACAAAATAGAAATATAATCAAGATATACGAGGCTTTTACATGACTTGTTCACAACATCGATTGTGAACAAGTCACCTCATGAATACTACTACACAATGCTTGAAAAATACCATGACTCCTCTAATAAATGATATTAGGGTGCCCACATATAAATGCCATGACTTCTATGAAAACTGTGATGCCAAGGGTTGCAACACATAAAGTACAGGAACAAGACATCATATATATTTGAGACCATCCATACTACTTTTGATACATATACATTAATTTTCAATCATAAGATGCTCTGAGATATAGCTAAGATGTCAAGAAACTGCGACTATGATGTTAGTGATGCCATTACTACTAATGAACAATCAAGGATCCCATACATAACTATGATGTTATACAATTGGAACACTTTAAAGCCATCCATAACTGTGATGTCATATATGGATTTAAGAGATCTGTGGTTTTTATCTTTTGTATAAGTAACCGGAGAACCCACAGTATGAACCTTGTTATGCCAACGTTTCAAATCCCAAATGGGATCCATCATCAGGACTTTAAGAATGTTGATAGAAGATGAGCTGCATTAGAGAAATAAATACGTATTGAAGTTAAATTTTTGGAACCAACACATTGTCGGCTGGGAAATATTTATTAATTAATTT
>APFE031728273.1:10207-38357 GCA_000404065.3 Pinus taeda | reverse complement strand
CGGAGGGTTTTAGATGGGTAGTAGCCTCCCTACACAGGGTTTGGGGAAGCATCCCAAGGAAGGTTTTTTTGGACCCTATACTAGGTGGGAAGATCTACCTATGGTTTTGTGCATGGGTTTTGCACATGATTTTGGGCATGATGGTTTTATGCCCATGGTATTTTGTAGATTTGGTCAAGGAATATACGATTATGTTCAAATCCATGGTTAACGGATTGGGGTTTATGAATGCTCCGACATGTATATATATGTATTTTAACATTGAAAGGAACATAATGAAAAATAAATCTGGTAGTCCTCGTTTTGGGATCCAAGGGAAAATATTTGTGTATTTGTTTTATATTCTCATTTTTTATTTTTTTATTTTTACAATTCATTTGTAGGTAATTTATGTACAAAGTTAAAACCTACATTTGGTATCATAGTTGTTTTGGCTTCAAGGGGACGCCTTTGCTAATAATGAATTTTTCTTTGGCCTATGGTAGACCTTGTTCAGTAGGAAATATGCAGGATCAATTCTTATGGTGAAAGAAGATGGCGAGCAATGGAAAGATAGAGATCGAGAAATTTAATGGTCAGAGTTTTGAGTTGTAGAAGTTCAAGATGGAGGATCTACTGGTGGATAAAGATCAGTGGATCAAGGTAGATCCGGGTATTAAACCAATGGCAATGTTAGATGAATATTAGGCGAAGTTGGATCAGAAAGAAAAGAGCACAATACAGTTGTGTATCTCAGATTCAGTATTGTTGAATCTATCATGGGAAGCTACGACGAAGGATTTTTGGGACAAGTTAGGGACTTTGTATGAATCTAAGTCTCTGGTGAACAAAATATTCCTACGAACAAAACTGTATAACCTGAGGATGAAGAATGGAGACTCGGTGACAGAGAATTTGAACGCCTTTAATATTGTGGTAAGAAAGTTCTTGTCTGTTGATATTAAAATTTTAGATGAATATAAGTGCATTGGTTTCTTGTGTTCTCTACCAGATTCGTGGGATAGTTTGGTTGTTGCAATAGGTAGTAATACAACTACCTTGAATTTTGACGAAATAGTCTCATCCTTACTATTGGAGGAGATGAGATGAAAAATATGTAGGGCCAGAATCAAGATTCCTTGTCTATACGAGGACGGTCCCAGCATAGAAACAAAAATAATTCCTCAAGTGGGAGATCTAAATCTAGAGGGAGATCTAAATCTCCAGGAAAACCTGTAAAGGTGTGATGGAAATGCAGAAAGGAAGGGCACTTCAAAAAGGACTATAGATCTAAAGCACCAAATAAAGGAAAGGGATTTGATGGTGTTCCTTCTGTAGAGATGAAAACCACTTGAGATGAAGGTGGGGATGTGTATTTGGCTTCTTCCTCAAGTAGACATGTGGATCATGA
Source organism: Pinus taeda (assembly GCA_000404065.3). NCBI lineage: Eukaryota > Viridiplantae > Streptophyta > Pinopsida > Pinales > Pinaceae > Pinus > Pinus taeda. The sequence goes on along the minus strand of APFE031728273.1, from coordinate 36,967 downwards.
GGCATGGTTGGTTGACTCAGGTGCATCCTTTCACTTCCCTCCCCATAGGGAGTGGTTCTGCGAGTATGAAAAATATGATCGTGTTGTTGTCTTCTTAGGGGCTGACAAGATGGCTAGAATCTTCAGATGCAGAAAATTCAAGATGAAGTTGCAATGTAGAAGGATTAGAAAAGTTCCATGTGTTCTGAATATTTCTGCATTGGCCAAAAAACTAATTTCTGTAAGCAATATGGATGATGCAGGTGTAGAAATTGTGTTCGAGAAATATAACTGCAAGATGGTTCGGGGAGAACTGGTATTGATACAAGGAGTTCGGATTGGAACTCTATAGAAGCTTTTGGGTAACACTATTATTGAAGGGTGCAAAATTTTCGTGGTTCCTGAAAGTGGAGTAGAGAATCTAGTGGTCTATTGAGAAAACAACATGCTATGGCATCAAAGGCTTGGAGATATTGGAGAGAAGGGCCTTCAAATACTTCATGGTAATAGTATGGTAGAAGGTATGTCTAGATTTAAATTTATGTGAACATTGTGTATATGGGAAGAAGAATCGGGTGAGTTTCCCCTCTAGTGCTAAGAGGGTGAAAGGGATATTAGAGCTTGTGCATAGTGATGTGTTTAGACATGTGTTGGTTCCATTAGAGGGTAAGTTTGTGTACTATGTATCGTTTATAGATGAATTCTCAGGGAATACATGGATATATTTCCTCTGGAAGAAATATGAAGTCTTTGACAGGTTTACAAAATTTAAGGCTTTGGCGGAAAATAAGACATAGAAGAAGATAAAGGTGATGAGGACAGATAATGGTGGAGAGTTCTGCAAGAAGGAATTTGAAGAGTTCTGTAAGAAGAGTGGTATAGCACGACAGAAGACTACTCCATACACACCTCATAAAAATAAAGTTGCAAAAAGAATGAATAGGACTGTTATACAAGATTTACGATTGCAGACAAAAGTATCTCCCCTAGGTTTGGTGGCTAACCTAGAACAATAGAGAGACAAGGAACCCAATGCATTCCTTAAAGAAAATAGATGACAGAATTACCTGGAATATATCATGGGTCTCGCTCCTTATTTATCTCGAATGCTCCAATTCTAGCTCCGATTTCCAAAATTAGAACCTGCACAGTTAGATAACACAAGCCAAGAAATGATTTGTAAATTTCCATGGATATTCCATTGGATAGTTTGTCACAACAGATCTAATAATATTATATTAAAAATCCAAGATTATACACTATTTCAGTTTATTTAATTTCTAAATCTATAGATTTTACTGTAATTAGCGCATGCATGAAAAATTAAATCAAGGATAAAAGTAGAGAATGAAAAAATAATCTCACACACACATAAGACACAAGATATGCTCTTTGGGAAACCCTTTCAGGAGAAAACCTAGCTGGAAGGTGAGGTTGTTTCCCTCTCTTTCTCTATATAGAAATATGGCTACAGATACAAAGAAGTAATGTCTGTGGCCCATGGGCTACTATAGCACACAAATCCTCTCTATGTTCTCTACCTATATCTCTCCTAGCTATCTTTGCTCAACTATGGAACAAAATTATCTCGAAAAAATGGAATGCCTCTTCCTCCTAGTGGATCAGTTATAACACAACCCGATAACCTACTAGTGATTAAGTTTGACTACATCAATTATTAATTAGAGTTACAAAATATACTATTCTAGAGTCTTTTAGATCACAAACATGTGGCTAGACCCTTTTCTATGAATAATTGGGGCTGACGCAGCATCCTCCGGGACTATAAGTGTGAAAACAGGAAGGTAAAATTCTGAGCGGCATAAATTTTGCATACAGACTTTAAATGACTCAATTATTGCGTCGTTGGAAATCTATCCCTGTGAAGAATAACATGAAAAGGTGCACCATTAAGGGGGAAATTTTTACCGTAAAAAAATTTTCATTTGAAGCCTCAAATGCTCCCTGAAGGTTTCGCACCCTATTTTTCCAAAATGGGTCCTGCCAGTAAAAATGGTCACATGAGTCGATTCCTTGACTTTTTCCACTCCAAATGCATCAAGATGGATGGAAAATAATATAATGATCCAATTCGGATCACACCTCCTCATTTTGGAAGGCTTTTGGTCCCCAAAAGATTTTATTGAATGAGTTGAGGAAATGTTTCCTCCAGCTTCCCTCTGGTGTACCATTTATCTTTGCCTAGAAGTTGTCCCTTCAACCCAATCTGTCAAAGGTCATGTTGCCCTTATCTTGTAGTTCTGGACCTAATCTAAAAAACTGTATCTTCTGTCAACTCTGCATGAGCGAATGGTTCCAAGTCCTCCACGGAAGTTAGGACATGTTCCTCTTCTCGATCTAGCATCAAAGGCTTATAAAGTTTCAAATTCTCTACATTCACAACTTAGTAAATGCGCATATGTGGTGGTAAAATGAGTCGATAGGCATCATCACCCACCTTTTCCAATATCTCAAAGGGACCATATCTGAGAGTCTTCATTTTCTTACGAGGTCCCTGCAACCTCTCCTTGTTCAACTGTAGCCATACTTTATCTCCCACCTTCAATGATTTCTCTATTCTGTGATGATCATGCCTGACCTTATACTTCTCATGTGACTTCTGTAGTGTTTCCTGTACTTGTAGATGGATTTTCCCGATCTTCTCTATAAATGTTTGAGCCTTCAAATCATCTCATGTAAGGTCTTCCTTCACTCCTCCTTTCTTGCCATATGCAATATCCAAAGGTGAAGGTGGAAAATATCAAAAACAAGTCTCAAATGGCGACTTTCCTATAGAAGTGTGGACTGCTCTATTATAAGAATGTTGTATATATAACAAATTTCCATCCAAGGCCTTTGGATGCTTTTGGTTGCATCCCTTCAAAAGTTGCACCAAAGTTCTATTGAATACTTTTTCCTACCCATTTTTCGGTGGATGGAATGTTGTAGATATCTCGAACTTTGTGTCCATATTATCCCATAATGTAGTCCAAAATGAACTGAGAAATATTTTTTACTTTTCTAGAATGATGCTCCTTGGTATCCCAAAGTGCACCCAGACCTGTCTAAAGAACATGTTGCTTCTTGTCCACTAATGGTATTTTTACAAGGCATCAGAACACACATCTTGCTAACCCTGTCAACTACCACGAATAGGTAGTTAGCCACGAGCTTCCCTACACCAAATTGCCCCACAACCTTCAAGGTGTGTGCCTCTCTAATCACCTACAAATTCTCACATTTAGGATCAAATAACTTATCCAACCTGTAAATTAACCCATCCTTGAGATGGTAGTCAACGATGTTGTCTCCAGTGTAAACATGACTCTGACTCTACAACTACTGATAGACCTCCATGAAGTCCTCATCTTTTGAATATGCCTCTCTGTATGCATCATGGGTGAATGGATCCATGTGCATAAAAGTCCCCAAAACTATAATCTTTGATGTGGGTGGTATTGGAAGCATATCAACCAACTTGTTTTTACTTCCCTTCTTTTACTTGATCACTAGATGAAACTGTGGTAAAAACCCCTTCCACTTGTAATTCTTGGTCTATTGTAGCTTACTCTGGGCCTGCAGGTACTGTAATGACTGGTAATCTATGTGTATTATTGTCTCCTTTCACATTAGATAGTGCTTCCACTTCTTCACAACTTGTAGTGCCATGGCACAGAGCTCCTTATCATATGTAGGCTATTTAAGAACTACCCCATGAAATACTTCAGAATGGTAGTAAACGACCCTTCCTCCTTGCATCAAGACAACTCCCGTAGATACCCACTCACATTTGTCTCCACTTCAAAGGGATTGCAATTTCGGTAATGCTAGAACTAGTGCTTCACTCATCTTCTTCTTTAACTCATCGAAAGCCTTTTTTTGACCTTTTTCCCACTGGAAACTCTTTCCAACTGATGTTATGGCATGGAGTGGTGTTGCTAACGTTGAAAACAAGGCTATGAATTTCCTCAGGTATTGTGTTTCTCCAATGAAACTCCTAACCTTAGTAGCATTAATAGGCACTAACCATTTCATGATGACCTCCATCTTGGAAGGATCTATCTTCAATTCTCCTCCACCAATCACATATCCCGATTACACCAAGGATTGTTGTGCAAACTCACACTTCTTGATATTTGCTAGTAGTTGGTTCTTCTTCAATGTTTCTATTGGCACTATGACACAGGTGTTGTCCTTGATGGAAACTCACTCAGATGATAGATCACATTTCAGACTCACAAAATGAAGAAAGAGAGGTATACGCAGGTTCCCCATTGACCAAGCCGTGTGTACATGCAGGTTCGTAGACGAAAAGGCACGTATAGCGTACACATGCACTTTCACGGAAGGAAAGGCGTGTACATGTTAGAAAACTTAGTTTTGGTCCATGGTATTTTGATCCATGGTATTGGTCCAAGGTATCTTGTTTGAAGTGTTGACCCCAGGTATTTGGTCCAAGGTATTGGTTCGAAGTGGTTTTGGTCCATGGTATTGAGTAAGGCCTAAGACTATAAAAGAGGAGAAGATCATTAGGCCAAGTCACTCAAGTATTGAATATCTGATGAAGTGCAAGATCTAGCATACAAGTTATTGGGTTATGGTGCATAGCTGGATCTGGATCATGGATGAACCTTAGTGCTTGATGAAGATCTAATGATGGGTCAAGATCTTAAGGCTTGAAGTAAAGTATCATTATGTGGTTTGATCTTAAACATTCTAGATCTGAATAGTGACGCATATTTTTACTATGTAACTATGATGATCTAGGTATGAATGAAGTCTGAAATAATTGTGATGATTTAAGTTAGCATTTATAGATCTATACGCATGTTGGCCTTAGTAAAACAACATATACACTGGTTTATCATATGGAAGTTGCGTATACGTAGGTTCTCATTGATGAAAGTGCGTATGCATGCTGGTTTGACACAACAAAGAAGAGTATACATTATAAGACGTGATATTGTTGTTGGGTCTAGTGGTTGTTGCAGAGTTCTGTGTTCTGCTCTGTGTTCTGGTGACTATGCTTTGATGAGAGGGTTTTAATGATTCAGTTATTGGGTGATTCAAAGATTGATGATGAAGACATAGTTGATGGTTGTATTGCAGTGATGATTGATTTTGTGCTTTGATGTTATTGATGGATCTAGTCTGGAAATTCATGAAACGTGGTCTCTAGAAGAAAAGAGAAGGTTGTAGCCTTCTATAGGTTGGCGCCTACATACTAGTAAACACATTAGCTAGTACAAGAGCTAGGGGGTTATCGCTCCCTTCCAGTTGAAGCTGGAGAATGAGATAAGGTTGTAGCCTTTTGCAGGTAGAGGCCTGCATACTGGTATAAGACTACACTAGTACAAAAATTGTAAAGCGAAGTTTCTTATTATTAGAAGAAGATAGAGACAATTGCAGCAGGTGGTTTTCACCTGCATTGGGTTTCCACCTTGTATCTTGTGTTCATGTGTGTGTCTGTTTGTTATGTTTTTACCACACCTTGTTACTATTTATATGGTTTTGATGCACTAATTAAAGATCAACATATGACGTACTAACTGAATCATAAGTTTGATAGATATACGCGAGTTGCTTTAATCACAGTTGCGTATACACCCAAGTTCCATTAACTGAAGTAGCGTATATGAATTTGATTATGGAAATGAAAAGTTATTAACTTGAAAATACTGATTCACCCCACCTCTCAGTATTATTTCCAACAATTGGTGTTAGAGCAGGTCCTTCAGAAGAAGCTTGATTTCTTGAAGGAAGATCCATCATCATGAGTAGCCATGAAAAAGAGGGATCTATCAGACCACCAATCTTTGATGGGAGAAACTTCATTTATTGGAAGGTGAGAACCACAACCTATCTTCAATCTCTTGGAACAGATGTCTGGGAAATCGTGGAAGGAGAATATACATTTCCATCGGCAATTCCTACAAATGCGGCAGGTAAAAAGCAATATGAAACCAATGCCAAGGTTGTCAATACATTATTGGCGAGTCTGTCACAATCAGAATTTGTCAAAGTTATGCAGCTCAAATCCGCCTAAGAAATATGGGACAAGATCGTTCTAAGCTATGAAGGAGACACTCAGGTAAAACATGCAAAACTGCAAACTCTCGTAATTCAATATGAAACTCTCAAAATGCAGAATGATGAAAGTATAGCTAGTTACGTCTATAGATGAGACTGTTAATTGCATGAATAATTTGGGTGAAAAGATAAAAGAAGTCACTTTAGTTGAAAAAGTTTTAAGATCCTTGTCTACTAAGTTTGAATCAAAAGTATCCACCATAGAAGAAAAGCAAGATCTTTAGACTATTACTATGACACAATTGCATGAAATCTTAACTGCTTTCGAAATAAGAAAAGGAGTTCCATTAAATATGAGAGAAGCTACATTTAAAGCTTCAGGAAGAGAAGAACTCAATGAATTGGGACATATTTCAGAAGGAGAGGAAGAAGCAAACTTTGTCAAAAACCTTCAATGGGGTTTCGGAAGATTCAGAGGTAAACTACCTTTCAAATGTTTTTCTTGTGGAAGAGTCGGTCATTATGCTGCAAAATGTCCTCATAAAGATAAGCTTGATAAAGGTAAAGAATCAGCAAAATGGAGTAGAAAACAAAACGTAAGTAAGAAAAGCTACTATACGCATGAAGATATCGATGGTCTATCTAATAATGATGAAGATGAAAACAGTAATGACTATAGACTTTTGATGGCTTTTGAAGATGATAATTTCTTGGATGCTTTAGATGAAGATGATCTTTACGAAGAAATATCTAAACTAAAAATTTGTTTAGAAGAAAAGAATATGATTATAGATGCTTTGACATTCCAACTTGCTGAAAGAGAAAAACACAATGAAAAACTAGAATGTGAAATTGTGGGTCTAAGAAAGGATATTGAGAAAACAAAAGCTCTCAATCTTAGATTTTCTAAAGGATCGGAAACATTAAATGAAATTATCAAAGTGCAACATTCTCCTCTGATAAAGACAGGTCTTGGATATATTGAAGAAGCATCTCAATCACAGAAGCCATCAACCTCCACTAAAAGCTATCTTGATGCAGAAAAGAGCAGCGAATAGTTTGACAATAATTAGCAAAGGCATAAAGAAGATCACCAGGTAAATCAGGCTCATTTTACTTTAAGGATGAACAAAAGCTACAAAAAACCTTAGGTAAATCATACTCAATCTACTTCAAGAATGAATATCAATAGAAACTACAATCACCAGGTTAGTAGATTCGATAATTGCAGGAACTTCTTCAATGGCCAATGTTTTCCATGTCATAACTTTGGACACAAAGTTGCTCAAAGTGTTACTTACAAGACCATCATGACTAGAGAAGCACGAAATCAAAGGAATGTGACATGGATCATGAAATGGACTTACAATAACTTTTATCTTCTTGAAAATGAAATAGAATGCTCTATCTGCAACAACTTCGATCATGAAGAATCTGAATGCAGGAGTAAATTTTGACAAACATATCAAAAGAAGCAAACTTCATTAAGTCCCAAAATATGGAAAAAGAAAGAGTCGCAACTAGAAAGATGTGGTATAGCCTTGTATGTAGAAGGACAAGAAAATAAGTGGTATATCGACAGTGGATGCTCAAAACACATGACAAGAAACAAAGAAAAACTTTAGTCATATAATTCCTTAGAAAAGGAAAAGAAGGTTTCATTTGGAAATGACACTCTTGCTATCATAAAAGGTAAAGGCTCTGTTCTCTTAAAAGAAAAGGTTAAAGCTAGAAATGTTATGTATGTTGATGGTCTAAAGCATAACTTGTTGAGTTTCAGTCCAATGTGTGATCAAGGAAATGTAGTATTTCAATCAAATGGATGTGTTGTTCGTGGGCTTGATATAGGTGAAACCATGATCAAAGGTACAAGAACTCTAAATAACTTATACATACTCAAGGGAGGACAACAACAGTGCTATCTAAGAAAAAATGATGAACATTGGCTATGGCAAAGAAAATGTTACATCAAAAGGACTGATGAAAAACTTGGTAAGTTTGAACCTATTCTCCTCGATTACTCCTCCCGAAGTAAAGGATATAAATGTTATAATAAAATACTTGTGAAAATTATTGAAATTATTGATGTTTTGGTTGATGAAACATGCAAAAATCCAAGGCAAATAAAAACCGAAGAGCATGAAGAAGATGAGGATTATCCTTCCACATCAAATCAGAGTAATTTTGAAGAAGAAACCAATGAAGCACTAGAAGAAGAGATAACAATAGAAGAAAAGACTCCGTCTGGGTATGTTCAGAAAAATCATCTAGAGACTCAAATTTTGGGACAGAAAGAGGTAGGTGTGCATACAAGAAGAACTATTTCAGAAGCTTCAAGCTATCTAGCATTAATATCCTCCACCGAACCTCAAAATGTAAGTGAAGCATGTAAAGATGAATGTTGGGTCAAAGCCATGAATGAAGAACTTGAGTAAATTGAAAAGAATAATACTTGGGAATTAGTTCCTAGACCTCATGATAAGAATATCATAGGAACTAAATGGATATTCAAAAACAAGTTGAATGAAAATGGAGAAGTTATTAGAAACAAGGCCAAACTTGTTTGTAAAGGATATGCTCAACAAGAAGGTATATATTTTGAAGAAAATTTTGCACCTATTGCTAGAATTGAAGCTATAATACTGTTCCTTGCTCTTTCTAGGTTTTAGAAATTCAATGTATACCAAATGGACGTAAAATCTGCCTTTCTTAATGGAGACTTAGAAGAAGAAGTCTATATTGAGCAACCATACAGGTTCATTCTTGGAAATGATGCAAAACTTGTATGCAGACTTAGAAAAGATCCCTATGGTCTAAAACGAGCTCCAAGGGCTTGGTATTATCGACTTGACAAATATCTCCATCAACAAGGTTTTTCAAAAGGGTTAGCTGATAGCAATCTATATACAAAGATTGACAATAATAAATTGCTAATACTTGTTGTGTATGTTGGTGATATCATTTTTGGTAGCAATGACGAAGCCATGAGTCAAAACTTTTCTTTGGTAATGCAGTGAGAATTTGAAATGTCCCTGCTTGGTGAGCTCACATATTTTCTTGGTCTACAAGTTCAACAAAGAAAGATGGTATTTTTTTGTCACAAACCAAGTATTTCAAGAAGATCTTGAAAAAATACGACATGGAAGATTCTAAACTAGTATGTACCCCTATGGTAATAGGATGTAGTCTCAGCTCAAATGATGAATCAGCAGCAGTACATCAACGAACCTATAGATCCATGATTGGAAGTATGCTTTATCTAATAGGTACCCGATCAGACATCATGCATGCAGTGGGAATAGTTGGAAGATTCCAAACCAATCAAAAGGAATCACACCTTCAGGCAATCAAAAGGATTTTCAAATATCTTCAAGGAACACATAATTTTGGTTTATGGTATCCTAGAGATACAGATCTTACACTTCATGCATATATAGATGTATATTGGGCAAGAAGCGTTGATGAAAAAAAAAGCACTAGTGGTGGTGCATTCTATATGGGTTCCATATTAGTGTCTTGGTTTAGCAAGAAACAAAGTTCAATTGCATTATCTACAGTTGAAGCAGAATATGTGGCTACTGCATCTTGTTGCACACAACTCCTATGGATGATGCAAACATTGCAAGACATTCAGATCACATGTACTCCACCCATCTCCATTCTATGTGATAATACAAGTGCAATCAATATTTCAAAGAATTTAGTTATGCATTCCAAGACCAAGCACATACACATCAAATATCATTTTCTACATGAACAAGTGCTTGAACAAAAGGTCAAATTGGAGTATGTTCTTTCCAAAGAACAGGTTGCTGGTATATTCACCAAACCACTACCTAGAGAGACATTTGAATATCTCAGACAGAAGCTGGGAGTAGTTGATGCATCATCTTGCTGTTGAAACATATCTGTTTCAGAGAAAAGTGGTTATACGCAAGTTTCATGAAGCGTATCCATGTACATACACAAGTTTATGTGGATATAGTCGCATATATGTTGGTTTGAAGAGAAACAGTGGGCTAGACTCAGGATGAAAGGAGTCTGATATGGGTTTGACAGTGATCATCTGGCATAGGTTCAGGGGGAGCATATACTTCTAATAATGCATTGTTGACATTATCTTAGAAGATCTTGGTACAAATTCGCAGTTGTTTTTGATTCAGGTAGAACAGGTTCAGGGGGAGCATATACTTCTAATAATGCATTGTTGACATTATCTTAGAAGATCTTGGTACAAATTCATAGTTGTTTTTTATTCATGTAGAACAAGTTTATGGGGAGATCATGGTTGTTGGTCTAGATGGTGATTGACAGATGTTGCTAATGATAGTTGTTGATAACTATCATAGTCTTGTTTTAGATATTTGGTCTTTATGTCATTTAAATATTTTAATGTCAAGGTCATGAAACGACCTATTTTGTTTCCCCACTATGAATGGGATGGATGATGTAATGCTCTTGTTTTGACATGTATAAACATTTGGTATATACCCACTTGGTTGGGTGGATGAGTCAAACTTGGTATATCCCCACTTGGTTGGGAGATGGATGTATGTATGAGTCATTGGTGATAGGAAGGTCATTTATGATGTATGTATAGAGTCACGTTCTTATTTTAGAACATCTTTTTGTAGACCTTGCTTATATTTAGGGGGAGCATGGACTCGAGCATGGAGCTCATTTAGGACACTTCAACATATCAGAGAATTCTGCATGTACTCAGGGGGATCATAACCCTTTGCCCTTGATGACAAAGGGGGAGAGTGACTTGGGGTTGCCATCAAATCCAAAGGGGGAGATTGTTGGCATTATGACATAGATTTGGCACTATGACATAGGTGTTGTCCTTGATGGCAACTCACTCAGATGACATATCACAGTTCAAACTCACCGAATGAAGAAAGAGAGGTATATACAAGTTCCCCATTGACCAAGCCACATATACACGTGGGTTCGCAGACCAAAAGGCACGTATAGCGTACACACACACTTTCACGGAAGGAAAGGCCTGTACATGTTGGAAAACTTAGTTTTGGTCCATGTTATTTGGTACATGGTATTTTGATCCATGGTATTGGTCCAAGGTATCTTGTCCGAAGTGTTGACCCCAGGTATTTGGTCCAAGGTATTGGTTCGAAGTGGTTTTGGTCCATGGTATTGAGTAAGGCCTAAGACTATTAAAGGAGGAGAAGATCATTAGGCCAAGTCACTCAAGTATTGAATATCTGATGAAATTCAAGATCTAGCATATAGGTTATTGGGTTATGGTGCATAGCTGGATCTGGATTGTCGATGAACCTTAGCACTTGATGAAGATATAATGATGGGTCAAGATCTCAAGGCTTGAAGTAAAGTATCATTATGTGGTTTGATCTTGAACATTCTAGATTTGAATAATGACGCATGTTTTTACTATGTAACTATGATGATCTGGGTATGAATGAAGTCTGAAATAATTGTGATGCTTTAAGTTAGCATTTATAGATTTGTACGTAGGTTGGACTTGGTAAAACAACGTATACACATTGGTTCAACATACAAAATTTGCGTATACACAGGTTCTCATTGATGAAAGTGCATATGCATGCTAGTTCGACACAGTGAAGAAGCATGTACATTAAAAGACTTGATATCATTGTTGGGTCTAGTGGTTGTTGCAGAGTTCTGTGTTCTATTCTATGTTTTGTTGACTATGCTTTGATGATAAGGTTTTAGTGATTCAATTATTGGGCGATTTAGAGATTGATGATGCAGACATAGTTGATAGTTTTGTTGCAGTGATGATTGATTTTGTGCTTTGATGTTATTGATGGATCTAGTCTGAAAATTCATGAAACGTGGTCTTTGGAAGAAAAGAAAAGGTTGTAGCCTTCTATAGGTCGATGCCTACGTACTAGTAAACACATCATCTAGTACAAGAGCTAGGGGGTTGTTTCTCCCTTCTAGTAGAAGCTAGAGAACGAGAGAAGGTTGTAGCCTTCTGCAGGTAGAGGCCTGCGTACTGGTATAAGAATGCACTAGTAAAAAAATTGTAAAAAGAAGTTTCTTATTATTAAAAGAAGATAGAGATGATTGCAGCAAGTGGTTTTCACCGACATTGGGTTTGCACCTTATATCTTGTGTTCATGTGTGTTTCTATCTGTCCTATTTTTGCTGCACCTGGTTACTGTTTATATGGTTCTGATGCACTAATTAAAGATCAACATATGAAGTACTAACTGAATCATAAGTTTGCTGGATATAAGTGAGTTGCTTTAATCACAGTTGCATATACATGCGAGTTCCATTAATTTAAGTAGCATATATGAATATGATTATGGAAATGAAAAATTATTGACTTGATAATACTGATTCACCCCCCTTCTCAGTATTATTTCCAACAGTTTCCAACACCTGTGTCAAATGTGAAATATGCTCCTCACAGGTAGCACTATATACCAGTACATCATCCAAATAAATAATAACAAATGAATCTATAAAAGGGCATAGTACATCATTCATTAATCTCATAAATGTAGTTGGTACATTACATAGGACAATTGGCATAACTAACCACTCATACAAACCCTTCTTGGTTTTGAAGGCAGTCCTCCATGTACCTTCTTCTTTGACTTGAACTTGGTGATATCCAGACTTCAAGTCCAGTTTTGTGAAACAATTTTCTTGCTACAATTGATCTAGCAGATCATCTATCTTGGGTAGGGGGATATCTATTCTTTAGCATGATTTTATTCAATGCCCTATAATCTATACACATCTACCAAGTCTCGTCCTTCTTTGGCACAAATATGATGGGTGATACACATGTTGATGTAATCGATCAAATTACACCTTGTTCCAGTAGATTCTGCAACTATATCTTCACCTCACTTGTTTCTGTAACAGACTGCCTGTATAGCCCAATATTTTGCGATGGGGAGTCTAGCAATAATTGGATCTCATGCTCCACTTCTCTCTTTGGGGGTAACCCTTTAGGCTCTTGGAACACGTCATTGTATGCCTGTAACAACTCCTCCAATTGTTGGTTTTGTTTCCTATTACACCCCTCTAGGGATGCCTTGCCTCTTATTGACTCCTCTACATATTGACTTTTTCTTAAAAATAATAAAACATACTTCTAGCTGGAACTAATCAATTTCTTAGCTTGGTTGATACTTACCAGTTCAATTTTTGACTCGCCTTTGTGTACGTTAATGATGAACAATTTTTCATCCTTGATGAGTCGGTACTAGTTAGCTCTCCTCATGAATATTGCATCATGCATGTACATGTATGGACTCCCAAACATTCTCCACATACACAAAGGGGAACCACACCCAGATCTACTTCATCAATAAAATCAGCACTGATAGAAAATCTAACTTTGCACCTTTTTTTACCTTCAACGCTGCATCCTTATGTACCCATCCCAGTGGATATGTGTTTGGATGGTTAGGAAATTCTAGTCCCAACTTCTTGACCAAATTTTCTGCAATGAGATTTTCTTGTGATCCTAAGTCAAACAAGATATCAATCTTCATCTTCTTGACTTGTATCTTTACATGGAAGAGTTTTGTCATTTCTTTCTCTTACTATTGCTGAAGTATGCTTAAATTCACTTCCTTTTGCACTGAAGTACAACCAATCTTCTCATCCACATTTGATTTTCTTTCAAATTGGTTGCTCAAATCAATGGCCATGAGATTCTTCTTCTTATTATCTTTCTTGTGTTCTTCGATTTTAGCTTTGGATGCAACTTCCAGCACTTCTCCTTCGTATGGCCATCAATGTTGGAGTGGTTGCTAAGATATTTGCACTAGTGTGTTGTGACTATCGTATTTTTATATTTTCCCACTTTTTTCTTCTTCTTCCCCTCCTTAGAAGCGTATTTTTTCTCCTTTTGCTTTGATCCACTTGATTACGCTCTTTTCATGCCTATGTTCTCCAGGTATTGTGCCTGTACACAAGCATCATCCACCATTTTGGGCTTGAACAACATCACTTTCTCACGCAGATGGCAGTGCAGACCCCCCAAATACTTGAGGTGTAAATACGAGTTCTTTAGAGAGATACCTAGCATTATATCCATCTTTCAGAATTATGTGGTGTACTCCTACACACTTTTGCCCGACGTTTTCCTAAAGTAATGCCACTGGATCCATTATTCTTCCACGTACCCAATGGGATAAAACTATGACTTAATGAGGGTTTTGAAATCCTCCCACTTAGTCACTCGATGTTATCCCTTCAACCTCAGGGTTTCCGTGTGGCTCTCCCACCAAGTCGGTGCATTTCCCTCCCATTTTAGCCACACAAATGATATCTTTTTCCTCTCCTCAATGTAATGGATACTGAAATAAACTTCCAATTGCTGCAACTAGTGGTTAAGCTTCAAAGTGTCCATCTCGCTATGGTATGACTTGATATCAACTTTTTATTCCACTTTAAATAGGGATTGTGATTGATTCACGACACTCAAACTGATTTTATCTTTTTCGGGCTCTTTCCTCAGCTGGTTCTCCATTTCTCCCCAATCTTTTGTTCCCCATTATGATTTGTCCTTTGCATTAGAACCTCTGTATTCTCCAAATATCCCCAAATTATTGCTAGGGCCGCCATGAGGAAGTTTACGTTACGGTTTATATCTATGACTTGTTGTTCAAGCCACAAAAACCTCACCTCTGTAGGATCAAGTGGTTCATTTACAGATTCATCACCCATGATTAGGGTTTTACTATTTTTGACCCTTTCAACCTAGATCCCTGCAATCTCCACAAAATACCCAAAGAAACCTACTTTGATACCAAACGATCTGTAAAATGTTATGGATATTCCACTGGACAATTCGTCACAACAAATTTGATAATACTATATTTAAAATTTAAGATTCTATACTATTACAGTTTTATTTAGTTTCTAGATATGTAGATTTGACTATAATTAGTGCACTCATGTAAAAGTAAATCAAGAAAAAAAGTAGAGAATAGAAAAATAAGCTCACACACACATAATCCACAAGATATGCTCTCTGGGAAACCTTTTTGGGAGAAAATGGAGTTGCAAAAAGAAAGGACATGATTGTTATATGAGATTTATTATTGTGAACAAAAGTATATCCCCTAGGTTTGGTGGCTAACCTAGAGCAATAGGGAGACAAGGAACCCAATTCATTCCTTAAAGAAAATAGATGACAGAATTATTTGGAATCCGTCATGGGCTTCGCTCCTTATTTAGCTTGAATGCTCGAATTCCAACTCTGATTGCCAAAATTAGAACCTGCACATCCAAATAACACAAGCCAAGAAACAATCTGTAAATTGACGTGGATATTCCATTAGACAGTTCTACACAACATATCTGATAATATTATATTAAAAATATGAGATTCTACACTATTACAGTTTTATTTAATTTCTAGATCTATAGATTTTACTGTAATTAGTGAGTGCATGTAAAAGTAAATCAAGCAGAAAAGTAGAGAAGAAAGAAAAGCTCACACACACATAAGACACAAGGTATTCTCTCTGAGAAAACCTTTCGGGAGAAAACCCAGCTGGAAGGTGAGGTCGCTTCGCTCTCTTTCTCTGTCTAGAAATATGGCGGCATATACATAGAAGTAATGCATGTGGCCCGTGGAATGCTATAGTGCACAGATTCTCTCTATGTTCTCTACCTCCTATCTATGCTGGCTATATTTTCTTAGCTATGGAACAAAATTCTCTCGAAATAATGAAATTCCTCTTCCTCCTAGTGGCCCGGTTATAACACAACCCGATAGCCTACTAGTGGTTAAGTTTGACTACATCAATTCTTAACTAGAGTTACAAAATAGACTATTCTAGCTTCTTTTAGATCAAAAACATGTGGCTATACTAGTTTCCATGAATAATGGGGGATGACATGGCATCCTCCTGGACTATAGGTGTGAAAATAGGAAGGTCAACTTCTGAGTGGCATAACTTTTTCATATGGACCCTGAATGACACGATTCGTGTGTCGTTGGAAATCTCTCTGTGTGTATAATAACATGAAAAGATGTGCCATTAAGGGGAAAAATTTTACCCTAAAAGAAATGTTGTTTGAAGCCTCAAAATGCTCCCAGGAGGTTTTAGAACCTATTTTTGCAAACTAGGTCCCGCTAGTAAAAATGGTCCCATGAGATGATTCCTCCACGTTTTCCACTCCAAATGCATCGAGATGGATGAAAAATAATATAATGATCCAATTTAGATCACACCTTTCCATTTTGGGGGATTTTGTTCCCCAAAATATTTTACTGAATGAGGTGAGGAAATTTTTCCTCCACCTTCTCTCTTGTTTACCATTTAGCTTTTCCTGGAAGTTGACCCTTCAACCGAATCTGCCAAAGATCATGCTACCCCTTTCTTGTAGTTCTGGACCTGTTCTGTAAAACTATATCTTTTGTCAACTTTACCTGAGCACTTAGTGCCAAATCCTCCACAAAAGGAAGGACATGTTCCTCTTCCTGATCTAGCATGGAAGGCTCATAGGGTTTCAAATTCTCTACATTCACAACTGAGTACGGTAATTAAACATTAAATTATGACAATATGTCATACATTCAAATGTTTAGGGAATTATAGCCTAATCGCTCTTCTTAATCAACATCAAAATGAAACCTTGGAGACTAGTATTATTATTGCACCCACTTAGTCTTGAATTCAAGCTCAATAGATATGACTTTATATTTATCTAAATGTAGCATATCTAGATCTTGATTGATAGCGTTAACTCCACTAGTTTATCAATATCTTCATTACAAAAATAGAATAATAACAACAAATCTTTTAAGTTTTAAGTTTAACATTAGATCTTGCTGTAACCGTTTAATTCCCAAAATTACCTAGAGTTTAAACTATGTTATGATACCATGTGTACATCTTGTAAATTAAGTATTAAGCAAAATATAACGATTAAGAGATTAACATATGCAATCAAATTAAATCGTAACATGTATATGAGGAATGAAGTTTTCTTACTAAGTTTTACGGTGTTGTGACGTGCTTGGATTATGTTGATCCAAAATTGCTACCCGTAACAAGGAATTTGGGGTCGACTCTCCACCCAACCATAGGCTTAGCTACTCAGCGTATTTTCTTTGTTTTTTGTTATTTTATCTTTTCTTTTTTTTTGATATTTTAATTATTTATTCATATATTTTCTCTTCGATAATTGTTAGTTTATCTATTCTTCGTTAATTGTTATTCTATTTATATTAATATTATTCTATTTACTTTATTATTATTATTATTATTATTATATATTTATTCGTTATTATTATTACTATTTTATTATATTTATTTATTGATCTCTATTATTGTTATTATTATGGGATATTGAACATTGGATCTGATTTGTTTGGTGAACACACTACCCTCAAAGTTCAAGTGAAAATCAACATCTTGTAGTTTGAAGTCAAGATCAACATTGAAACATTGGATGGATGGTTGTAGAAGGTCAAGACCTTATTTGCAGTCAACCACTTCAGTGACACAAACAAGATTCCCTTTGCTACATTCACACAAATAACAACCACATTTTGTTTGTGGGAGTCTCATAGCACATAGTGTGCATACAAGGAGAATATATAACAACTTGGTAAAAGTTTTTAGACCTGATGCAGAGTTACAATTCTCTTCATCACAACAAGGCTCAGTATACCCAATGGAAACCATTGCACCATTGCAATGACTAGTCTAAACAAGACTAAATAAACAAGTTCTATGACGTAATGGCTTACTTGTAAAGCTAGGTGACCAAATGCAATCAAATCCCCAAGTATTGGAGCCGATCACATCACTACATTGAAATCAAGCTCAATTAGTTCAATAAGAAATATAGTGGGATGCATATTGCTTTCTAACAAATAAAAAATAACACTTTTGTTCTAAGGGAAGTGGTAAGAGACCACCTAGTAACCAACACAAAAAAGAAATACAGTAATAGGTGCAATTATGTGCTAAAGAATCAATCACACAATTATGATAGGATGCACGAGGACACCAACCACAACCAATCAAAATCAAGGATTACACTGTAATCAATTCCCACAATAGCAAAAGTAGTCTAGTAAATGGTGTTCTTTCTAAAGTAGGGGATGGACTCAGATGATGAGTGCCATGCATGCAAAACCCTTCTAGCACAGATTCAACCAAATTGTCCAACAAAAGACAAAGGAAAACATGTTGTCATAAGCATGAATCTTACAATGTGTTAGTTCTCATTAAACCAAGAGGTGCATTCTACAACCCAATATACAGTAGATGTGTCTAATGGGAAATGTTAACATCATCATACATTGCCCATAAATAATTTCCAAAAATAAAAATAAAATAATAACAGCTCTACTAAAACAGCTAGTACCTAGAATTCCTCTTTCCTAATAGAAGTGATGCATCATTTGAATCCCCTTTATAAACTAATAAATAACATTCCAAATCCATCTTATGCAGGGTCTAGAAAAAGTCGAGAGGATTCAAATCCATCAATATACAAACCTTTATTCAAGTTTTTGCACCTCAAGTTATTTGTTCACTCATGGTATTTTATAGATTTAGGGTTAGAACAATTTTATCAGTTACAAAAACAAGTCTAGGGACAACCAGTCTCTCTAACATGGAGGAAGAAAAACAATTCTTGTTCCACTCATAATTTTCACTACACAAACATGCTCTATAATCCACCATGGAATCATGCATAATGGATGTTTAAAGATTATGATTTATATGGCCACTTTCAAGTGACTCAACCTAGTGAAAACAATGCACCTGCAATCATACACCACTGGTTTGTTGAATCCGTGTAAGAAACTATTGATGACATAAC
Organism: Pinus taeda; assembly: GCA_000404065.3. Lineage (NCBI taxonomy): Eukaryota > Viridiplantae > Streptophyta > Pinopsida > Pinales > Pinaceae > Pinus > Pinus taeda. The sequence goes on along the minus strand of APFE031728273.1, from coordinate 18,133 downwards.
AATGCATATTTTAGTGTAACATCAAGGAATGTAAGGATAAATTACCCTATGATGTGACGCCACTGGATATCTATGATTTGTTGCATGGAAAACTCTTCGTGTCAAAGCACCATGGAAGGTACAAGTTGTGACCTCAAATGATCATCCTAAACATTGTGAATCAACTCTACAGAGATCCCAAGGTAATATGAAATGTTGAAGTATCTTTAATTTCTGCTAAATAATGATGCAATTTATGTTGTCATTTGCAAAAGTTCAACTTGTTGATTGTCTTCCCACAAGTCACACAAAGACCATGGCACAGGCCCAACTATCCTTGGTCATGTAATCTATGTAGTATAAGTAGCACAATGCGACTTTAGAGGAATACACTAACAAGGACCCTATCAGTTTTCTTCTAGACTAATATTTCCCACATTCAGTTGATATATCCCTAGAGCTCCATTACGAAATTGACCAATATATTTCAAATCCATCATAGAAAACATGAAGATCAAGTGCCAAATCTAGGCATCATCTTGAGTAGTTCACCTTATAGACACCCCAATGTGCTCATGGCACAAAAATTCAATACATGGTGCCTTTGAATTATCATTGCACCTTGAAGAAAATCAAAATAAAGAACTTTTATTCCATTACACACATTACCTTTGGGGTTTGCTGAGAAGCACAAAGTACTTCACCAGCATTGATCTAAATTTTGGGTATCAAGAGGCTCTGGTTGACCTTCAAATGTTTGGAAAACAGCATTCAAGGCAAACGATGGTCCATACGATATTTGGAAACGAAATTTATCATGGATTACCTCAATGAAAATATTCAAAAAAACATGGGATATGCACCTTCAACATATTATGCAAATCTCATAAATTTCGTGGCAACTCAAACTCCACCAATTTGGAAAAATGTTTCTTCTCAATAAAGTGAATTCACTACCTTAAATACATTGTTGAGGAAACAATAGTTCACATCAACCTAGAGAAGATATAGATCAATCACAACCTACCCCAACCAACATTCTTAAGCCAAAAAAAAAATCTTGGTATTAGAAAACTTCTACAATAAATTCATCTTGGTTTCCTTTCGTGTCACCTTTTCCAAACCAAATTTTAAGTAGCATCAAACATAGATCTCAAATGGAATCAAATATATCAATAAGCATTTGAAGAACTCAAAGAAAAATTGTACTCCATGCCAAATTTTATACATGTATGATCTACAACAGTCATTTGAAACCCAAATAATTGCTTCTAAGCATGGAATGGGAACAAATCTAATATAGTTTAGTCACCCCATTAGATAGCACTCAATAAACTTAAATGATTTCAGCCACAATTGTTAATATTATGATTGTGATTCTATTGAATTCTACAGTCTATCACCAAATGGAATGATTGCATACTTGGTAAGGAGGTAATTCTTCACTCTAATGGATCATTTAAAGGCATACTCCAAGTTCCATAGCACATCCCCCATAATAGGCCTATCAATACCTTTCTCGGCCAAACACTTCTCTGTTGTCTCTCCAAACTATCGCAAGGAGCCATGATTTATTGTATCCACAAGATGAGGATCAATGATAAGGTAAACCATTCCTCTTTTGTTCCAGTGCATTTCTCACTCTGCAATGTTGACTTTCTTTCTTGGAAGAGTGGGATTTATTGTAGGTCTTGAATAGAAAATGTCCATGAGAACCCCACCAAAATAATAGACATAAAACTTCTCAGTGAGTTTTTTCCTTCGGAAATACTCGAGATCAAGGTATTCAAAACTGCCTTTCACAATAGTGCTCACATGTGTATGGTCTAATGTATGTCTAGTTTTGACAGACCAATCCCACCTTAGCAAGAAGATTCTCATCTAGCAAAATATTTGTTGTCTTCACATCATGGTGAATAATCCCCTGTTTTGCCCCAGTATGAAGGTAATGTAGGCCTCTTGCCACCCCTATACATATTTCAAGCCTTTGTTTCTAGGATAGAGATGGAAAATCTATCCCATGCAAATGACTCCTAAGAGGCCCATTGGCCATGTATTCATCAACCAAAATGATTTCACAACATTCCTTGTAGTATCCAATCATAGAAACAAGATGTTGGTGTTGAACGTTAGACAACATATCAATTTATGTCTGAAATTCTATGAGATCTTGCTCATATCTGGGATTACCACGTTGCACCGTGGTAAGAGAACACCCAGTAACCAACACAAAAAAGGAATACAACAACAAGTGCAATTATGTTCTAAAGGATCAATCACACAATTATGATAAGTTGCACAAGTCCAACAACCACAACTAATCATAACCAGGGATCACATTGCAATCAATGCCAACAATAGCAAAAGTAGTCTAGTAACTGATGTTCTTTCTAAAGTTAGGAATAGAATCAGATGATGAGTGTCATGCATGCAAAATCCTTCTAGCACAGATTCAACCAAACTTTCCAACACAAGACAAAGGAAAGCATGTTGTCATAAGCATGAATCTTCCAATGTCTTAGTTCTCATTACACCAATAGGTGCATTCTACGACCCAATACACAATAGATGTGTCTCATGGGAAATGTTAAAATCATCATACATAGCCGATAAATCAGTTCCAAAAAAAAATAAAATAACAACTCTACTGAAAGGGCTAGTACCCTATTATGCAACCAACTCACAAAATAGAAGAAGATATAGATCAACGAATTTGAAATTATCCTCTTCGAGGGGGCAACCTCTTTTACATTACACAAATGAGAAATTCTTCGATGATTCAAATGAAAAAACCTCCTTTCTATATATAGGAGTCTAAGGGGTCACAAAATAAACAAAGTCGACACAACAATAATAATGCAAGGGCACAACAATAATAATAGTGTGCTTCTATGGGGCACAATAATAACAATATGGGGACTACATGGGCACAAAAACAACAATAAGGGGGCTACGCTGACAATAACAATGAGGAAATAAACTAGTATTATAGGGGCCTAACATGCCCCTCTTTAAAAAAGTGTTGTCCTCAACGCTTAAGTAGTTTTGGATGCTTCTATATAAAATTCTCTTCCTCCCATGTGGAATGTCTAGCAGGTAAGTCTTTCCACTTGATGAGATACTCTGAAATTGATCGATTTCATAGCTATCCAGTTCTTGTTTCCATTACTGCTTCAGGTTCCAATATGAGTTTTCCTTCCTCATCAATTTCATGCAATATTGTTTGAAATGGGAACTTGTCACCTATAACATTCTTTAAGCATGAAACATGGAAAACTAGTTGCACTTGGGAAGATGTAGGAAGTTCCAATTTGTATGCCATAGTACCAATCTTTTGCAATAGATTTTAAGGGCCATAATACTTTGGTGAATTTATTATCCTTCTTATCTTTCTTTAGGGACATTTGTTTGTTTGGATGTAGCCATAAAAATACCTAGTCACCTACATTAAAACTTCTTTTGTTGCGATGTTGATTTGCCTATTGTTTCATTCTATTTTGTGCCAAAGTGAGGTTATACTTTAGGAGTTGGAGAACTTTTTGTTGATGCTCGATGTGTTCCTCCACTACTTGAACCTTAGAATGATTGTCCAAATGTTTTTGGAGATGTGGAGAAATAGATGCTTTCGATGGTTGAACCTCTAGTGAACATAATTGTGCAATTACGCCCCACTTTTCTCTCTTTAGAAGATTTTTCATGCCATTAGTGTTGATTATATTTCCTGGTTTCCCTGCAATACCCCTTAATTCAACTTCCTTTCATTCCAAAAAAATATTCAAGAAAATTTATTGAAAATTAAAAGCTATCGTACCCAAAGATTGTAACCATTGGACGCCTAGTACAACATCAACACCACCCATTGGAATGGAAAGCATTGGACTATTCAATACATATTCTCACATGGATAACTTGATATTATGGAACTTTCCAAATAAATTTATGGTTCCTCCATTTGCAACCATCACTTGATACTCTGGTGCTAGATATAGGAAGAAATTCAATTCCTTGGCTATCTTACAATGAATAAAATTATGGGTACTACCTGAATCAATCAATACTATTACCCTTTTCTTCTTGAAATATCCTTCTACATTGAGAGTTTGAGGAGTGGTGTTACATAGTATTTTGTTACATTCCGAACTCTATACCTGAAGTTTCGTTCTTTGTTCCACTGTCATCAAAAATTTTGTAACGCGACAAAAGTTATGTAAACTCATTCACCATGAATTATATGCTCAATACTTCCTTGAAGAGATTGAGAACTAATGTCTTGAAGCAATTCTGGAAAAAATTGTGAAAAACCCTAATTTGCAAGAACAACACTACTTTTAGTAGGAAAATCCATGGTGGTAACATTTTCTCTAACTACTGATTAGCACCGGCAGCATGACTTTTGATAGGAAAATCCATGCTGGGCCTCTTCAGGCAGTTTCTCCAAAAATGTATCAGAAGCTTCTCCTACTAGAAGCCTCAAGAACAATGAGTTGGTAGTTGTTGGATGAAGATATGGTCAATTACTCCCATTTAAAGCCCTTGACCCTACCTTTATGGATAATACCTTTGGGATAAGGACCTTCTTCTCCCTTTGGTGGATCTCTAACCTCCTCTCTATCACTATAAATCTGTTCTTCACTTTCCTCAATGGGTTGGTCATTGTTGGTTTCCATTCTTCTGCTCAATTGTGCTTATATGACACCATTTTGGTGAGAGAGGAAAGGAGATATTGTTAAGTTTAGCTTGGACTTGGAAGCATCCTAAAGGATGCCTTCAACATCAAGGTACTAGTTGTATGCTTCCCTCTCTGATTTAATCATTAATACAAAGCATGTTTTACTTCCCATAATCTTGTCTATGATAGTTTTCTTAGTACAATACTCCTTGATATGTTTTATAACTTACATTGGAATGCATATGTTATGATCTCTCTTTTTGTTGTCTTTTGATCTCTCTTGTAGGTATTTGAACGCAAAGAATAGCGAGGAGCGAGCTTGGGAGCTAAGGGATCGGGATCATCATCAAAGGTCGACCGCATAGGAGAGAGGTAGGCCATCTCCCTTTCTCATGTATCATTCTGATCTAGGTTAGGGAAGTTTTCTTGTTTTGTCAGGGTTGTTACTAGACCCACACATTGGGCTAGAGTGATTTCTTCTATCCGTAGAAGGGATTCCTTGGTTAACAAATTGGCGACTCCACTAGGGAAGCCTACACCCTTTTCATCCTCCTTTCATTTTTTTCCTTCTCGTTAAGTTTGGCCAAGCATCAAAAGACCCTATGTTTGGATTGATTTTCAGTTTGTACTCTGAATTGCTGGTGTCTTAGGGTATTAGGTCTAGAGTTTCTTCCTGAGTTTTTATTGTTTTTCCTAAAATTTCCTCACTTAGCATGTGTTTTATCAGTGAAAGTTGCACTGACAATGCTTGTTTTTCATGCAAAGTCGTGCTAAAAGCCCTGTCTTCAACTCTACCCACATTGAAGACCAACATGAGCTTTTCTATGAAAAGTGGTGCTTCCAGCATGGGTTTTGATATGAAAAGTAGCATTGATGACCCTGTCAGCACGGGTTTTCCTATGTAAAGTAGCGCATGTCCTTGAATGTGAGAATTTTTAGGGTCTCTACTAAAAAATTTAGTGTGTCCTAGTCTCTGAGGTCTCTTCTCTACTTTATCTACATCAGTTTCTATCTGTATGCTTTTGATTTCTTTATGGAATGCAAAAGAATGTCTCTTGCTTGAAGTGGTAAAAAATTGGATTTTTATTGAGTTTTTTCAAGTTTTGAGTCTATTGATATCTTTGTTTACTACTTGTGTGCTTGATAATTATTGATTTTTATATTAATTAAATAGTGATTACTCTTTTGCATTTATTAAAGGAATTGATTTTGCATTGAATTAGTTTTCATTTCGAAAAATTTACTTATCGTTAAAATTGAATTAGATCACTTGCATGAAAAGTTATTTTTTGGAATTAATTATTGGAAATAGATCACATTTTTCAATAATTGACCACTGAATGGTGCATTAGTTGCATTAAATAATTTAAAGAAAAAGAAAATCATAATTCATATAAGTGCATCTTAGGAAAAGTGAAAATCATTTTTACTTTTTGGCAATGCATTTGGAAAGTGAAAGTGAAAGATCTAGTTGGGAAAGCTTTGTTTGTTGCATTCTTCATTATTGCATCGTTGTTTGAATCTCTTACCTTACTAGATTAGCTTTCATCAAAACTGAAAGAATCATTTTCTCATGATAGTTCCATCATAGGATTTCAGGTGACATCGTTTTGAGCCTTGAAACTGAAACTTAATTGAAGATAAACTTAAAATTTAACTCAATTAACCTAAGGAGCATTTGGAACTTAAGGAAGAACATTTACAGGTCTAGGCTAGAGACATGTTCTGACGTCGTTAAACCTAATAGCTTTCATTATCTACCAACATTGTATCTCGGGGGTGACATCTCATTCCACATATGAAAGTATATAGAATCATTCTCCACTACTTTCAGGTATATCAGAGGCGCTCCACGAAAGGCAAGTATATAGGAACGCTCTCATCAAATGGTTATGCATTAGATAATGCTAACATGGACTTGTGCTCCCCACATTGTTGCATATATGTTGGGAGACCCCACTAGGTTGATATATCCTATTGCATTTCTTCTTCTTCTTCATGCGTCATAGTAGATATTTGTAGTTTATTACTAGGTGTTTCCATTTTATTTCTTCGATGAATTTTTAATTAAAACAATGATATTTATGCCTCACTATGCCCTTTGAATCACTTCAAACAATTTTTTCAAACAAAAGTTATGCAATTTTTTTTACAAATACACACCATTTTCTTTCTTTTAGGAGCTCGATATTCAAATGATTGTAAATATGTAATTTCAGATCTCCAAGTCCTGAAATTTCTTCCTATTGTATCTCTTCGAGTCTTCTTTTTGACCCCAATAAGTCTAATCATGATTGAATTCTTCAAGAAATATTTATGCCAAATCTCTCACGAAGACCTGATTATGGATTGTTTCAGTAGATCCAAGTTTTACATGATTCCACATGTCATTTTTCCAACCTTCGGTTCTAAAATTGCTACATGAAATACTACAGTCCATGCAATTTCAACCACTTTTTATAGAATTCAACTCTAATGTCTGAAATGAAAGTTATGACAATTTTCCCTAGGTCACCTGCTTGAGACAAAATTCTGGAGTCTTCCAAAACCCTAACTTTTGCAGATCATATCTTTGAAACTATATCGAACCAAGATCTGAAATGTTTAGAAAAAATTCACCAATATTTTGGCTCCACGTAATAAACATTTCAGCTTCTAAAGCCTCGTAGAATTTTTTTTAGCGAAAATGCCAAAAAGACCTATTTGAAGAAGCAAAACCCTAGAATCCAAAAGCTTTGATACCAAATGTTATTTAACCAGCTCACAAAACAGAAGAAGAGATATATCAATGACTTCAAAATTAACCTCTTCGAGGGGGAAACCTCCTTTACATTACACAAATGAAAACGAAAAAACCTCATTTCTATATATAGGAGTTTAAGGGGTTACAATATAATCAGAGCCGACATAAAAATAATAATGTGAGGGCAGAAAAATAACAATAGTGGGCTTCTATGGGACACAATAATAACAATATGGGGACTACATGGGCACAACAATAACAATAAGGGGGCTACACTGCTAATAAAAATGAGGGAATACACTAGTATTATAGGGACCTAACATACCCATAATTCCTTTTTCCTAATAGAAGTGATGCATCATTTGAGTCACCTTTATAAACTAATCAATAAACATCCAAATCCATCTCACGAAGGGTCTAGAAAAATTATATAGGAATCAAATGCCTCAAGATACAAATATTTATTCAAGTTTTTGTTGGGTGTGGAGCATGATTATTTAGAGGTCTTTGTTTCAGCTAGATGTATACCCTCAAG
>APFE031728250.1:0-10902 GCA_000404065.3 Pinus taeda | reverse complement strand
AGGCTGGAATTTTGTATCTTATAGAGAAGTGTTGTTGGTTTTCTGGTGTACATTCATAGTGTTGGGTGATCTAAGCTTTGCTTGAGGTGAAGAAGGGCTTCCTAGCCGGAGGATGATGCTGGATCAGAACATATGGTTGAAATCCTCTTGCTACTTTTCATCTTAATAAAGCTATTCTTGTTTTCTTCCATATTCTTATGTACTTGTTTATATATGCATTTATATGGTTAACACACTTCTGGCCCTGTGTTATTTATGAATATAGATCTTTGTTTCTTCGATAGTAGTATGTTGTTGTGATTCGACAGGTTCCTTTTAAAGCTGGGTAGATGAAGAAGAAGCGGTGAAGCTCTATCAAGAAGGAGAGGAAATCAAGCGCAAGACTAAGGTTGGTCTTCTTGGTTTTCCTCTTGTCTATTTTCATAAAAGAAAACATTAGTATACTTTACTTGTTTGTTTCTAAGATAGCCACCCATCTTAGTGGGAATAGTAGTATCCGAGTGGACACTATTCCTGGTAACATGCCTCACAAAAATTGAACACCTTTGGTTCCAGGCATTCCAGGGCATACTGCATGTAAGATCTGTTAGCTAAATGTAAGGTGGTGCTACCAACCAATCTAGAAAAGGTAAATAAAATGCTCCTCAAAGGTTAATCAGTAACATCCCAGATATTTATCTTACCATCTCTGCTCGGTTGAGATCAATCCCTGTAGAACTAACGAATGTAATCTTTCATGGATTCGGCCCCATGAGAAAATCCTGATAGTGAAAGAGGGGCGCCACGCTTTGACAAACCTGTCAGGAAATAAATATCCTCGACCGTGAAAGGAATATATTTACCTCTGATCTGGAACACCTCATCAACGGGGTCCCAAGCATTGAGAAGATACTACAACAAACTAATATGTTGCCTCATGCTCGATATACAGAAAAACTTCAGTAAACCATAGTTTCTTAATGCATACACTGTGCCTTGGTCATGTAAAGCAATCATACCCTCCTCTTCATGTTCTTGTTCATGCCATGTGACAACCATCTTGATCCAACAAATATCTGAAATGAAAACAATAGATGAGTTAGGATCCAATTTTGAGAAAAAACAGGTAGAAATTTGATGAAAAATGTTGTGTAAAGTTTCCCTTCTGCGTCCATTGCACCTTTCGATACTAGCTAGGTGTGATGATTGGGGAATGAAATATTTGAACCTCAGGAGCCCAGAAAAGTGGAAAATGTTTCTTAGAATCAAGAAAAGATGGAATGAAAATGAAGAGCTCAAGGATAGCTCCTACTTGGTCTGGAAGGTGCGGAAAGTGGTCCACAGGATCTACTGAAATCGACTGGTGAAATTTGAGGGGAAAAACCACTCCAGAGCTCCAAAATCCCAAATTTGAAAAGAAATGATGAAAGGGAAAATAAAAACTACTTTTTTATGTTTACTACTCATGTACTTCAAGTAAAAGGTGAGTTTTGGTTCATATATATGAATTTCTAATCAACTTGATGGAGTTTTGAGCAGTTTGAATGACTGATGAAAGAATTTGATATGCTAAACAGTGAATTGAACATCTTTGACCACCACTCAAGCATGGTTTTTTGTTTTGAGATTGTGTAAAAATGAAACTGAATCCAAGCATAGTTCCCCATGGTTCAAGCTTGTCAAAAATGAACCCATTTACAAGTAATTAACCTTTGTGATTGCCATTCTATCAGCCTTTTGAGCCTTGGTTGTGTACATCTCATCACCACCATCCCTTTGGTGAATCATACACTTCCACTTGGTTGTTTTACCCTTTTTGAGGAATAGTTGCGATGAGTGGTCTTATTAGCCAACCTATTCACAGAAATCATCATGTTTTGAGAAGTTCCAAAACCACCAAAACCAGTTGCTACACTAGACACCACTAGTTCCTCAAAATTGATTCCTCTTTAAACCCTTTTCAGACTCATTAAATATGAAAAGATTGTCAAACACTTGGCCTTTTTAGCTTGTTAAAGTTATTTGAAATGTCATCCCTCCTGTATTATTTTATCCTTTTTCGGACCCGAGGGATTATTTTACGAAAAATAACTCATGGAGTTTTCTTTTTGTCCATTTTCAAACTCTCTAAACATTAAAAGGACCGAGTTATCCTTGTTGTTAAACTCGTTAAAACAATAGCGAAAAACTTGTCCATCTAGACGAGATCAAGTTTCACTGTCGCTAGACTCGTTAGAACATTAAATAGCGACAAGTTTGCCTGAAGGGTGAATTATAGAACAAGCATATGTTATCATCCTCAATCTTGAGAAAAAATGAAAAGGTACTGGTCAGCAATGACTAGGGTAAAAGGGGAAGAAAACTTGAAGAATTTATGGTAGCAAGTCACTCTTGAACATGACACTTTCACTTCATCACCATTGTTGAGTTGGGTTGGGTTATTCCATACACCAGTCATCTCACCATTAGTCCTTCATACCATCCATATTTTGGGGTTAACTCTACCAATTCATCTCAGTGTCGCCAACATGTTCAAGGGAAGTCATTTAGTTGAGAAACCACCATTCAGTTAATGTCTCATCCACTACAATACCTCCAAACTTCATTTTTTTCATGTCTGCCATTCTTGAACCTTATGTCATTAGTTCATTTTCACCTCCATAAATCATTTGCTCTATTTTATGTCATAGCTGTGGGATACATCAAGGCCATCCTACGATGAGTCGCTTCTTATCGACATCAGCTCATTATCCAAGAAGTTGACTTAGAAACAACCCTTTTAGTGCTTTGAATTTTGCATACATCAATGGAAAGTTTCTCACTTCCGGTGACAGGTTGACATCAATGGCCTTCGATCGAAAGATTTTGTGTGGTGTTCAACGTCGAATCATATATTCACACCACATGAATTGTACTGTAGTACCTTGAGGGTCATTATCATTATCAGTGATTCCTCTCACATATGTTAATAGCTTACATCATTGGCTGGTAATTAGGCAATGTCCGTCCATGTTCGACTTTAGAACATATTTTCACATGGATTGACTTGTACATCGAGTGAAGATTGAACAAGTTTGAAGACCCCAGATCTAGTTTCATCCATCCGGGTTGCAATATATTTAGGGGCATAAAAATATCAAATGTACAAAGGCTCTACACAGATGGTCATCCTAACCATGGATGATAACTTCATAGCTGAAGAATCACCAGTCTGTATTCACAAACGACTATCTCATCTATGTACATGAAATGAATTTATAAAGTTGAGCATAAGGATGCCTCCCTTAGCTAGATCATGAAAATTATATTATGATGGTGTATTATATTGTAACTTATGCAGGTCACCTTCCAGTTTGAAACTTCAAATCCTCATGATAAAGCATTTCACCCTACATCAATATTACGACTTCATGCTTTAGGGTAAACTGTTATAGACATATTTGGGCACGTCAACCCCAAACTTATATGTCGATAAACTAGGGCTCATCAACCCCTGAAAGAGTTGTTTCATTCCGTAAAGGAACATAGTCATTTGAATACACCATTCCCAAAAAGTTCCACCTGAGAAACCATCAAAAAATGGCCTAAATTAAACAACACTCACTACTCCACTGGAAACGTTTGATGCATACTGAGTGGTACAGTGCCAGGGTGTGATTCATACTAATTAGGCCTTCTATAGGGTGTGATGGGCAAGGATGGACAAATGTTTGAGACAGTTTTCTAGGTGGTTGCTCACAGAATCTTCTAGAAACTTCTCCTGTGCCACTTGCCTCTCTGAATTCACCGAAGGGTGAACAAGGGATCTAAGAAATCTCCAAGTGGAACCAATTGTAACAATTGGAATGACACTAATCAAAACCCATGCATGACTCACACACTTTCACACATCTACCAATGGATCTCCAATTCAAGAGATCTAGAGGCTGGAATATTGTCAATTGCAAGGAAGTGCTAATAATTTGTAATTGAGGAAGGAGCATTGTATTGTTGGTTTGATGCTGCTATTTCATGAGGTGAAGAAGGATTGAAGCTAGGAGTATGATGCTAGATCAGACAACTAGGTTGTAATTCTCCCTTCTATTAATAAATTTCTTCAAGTTTTCTTCCATACGATTGTGTAATTGTTAATATTATCATTTGTGAATGCTAACATTTATTCATTATATATATGATTTTGTAATGTTTATGTTGTAATAGATCATGTTGCTTTGACGGTTCTTTGTTTTTGTACTTGTGCATGTACTCTCCAAGCATGTTAAGTACGGGGAGGAGTTGCGGGATTTGCCAAAGGGGAGAGAGAGAAAAGAAGGGATTTAGCGGAAGCTCCAGGTTGGTTCCATTATCTTTCTCTTATCTATTACACATAGAAGAAATCATTGAATTGCTTTAAACTGTTGTTTCTAGGGTAGTTTCCAAAACCTAGAGGGCTAGCATTCTTTAGGAATACTAGTTTTCCCATAAACAAACATGTAACTAGAAAACCACATGCATAAACCATGCATCCATAAATCAACAAGGAAATCACACATGAAACCTATAACCTACAAATAAATCTTGCTATATTTGTTTATCCACATGTTCCCTTACACTTTCCTCCCTTCCTTTGCATTCTTTCTCTAATCCAGTTGAAAAATAGAGTGCTGCAAGCATGATCCAAGAAAACGTTGTGTGTGCAAGAGTAAGAGAGAGTGAGAGCATACAAGAGAGCTCTAAAACTGAACTAATAGAAGCTATGAACTGATCCTCAAAAGTTTTTTTGATCATTGAGGCCTCTATTTTCTTCATGTTCCTTCCTTTTTCCTTCAATTTCCATCTCATGCAAATCTATGACCTTTCATCTCCCTTTTCTCTTGTTTTCCTTTAAATCATAAATAAAATGCCAATTATTTCCATGTTTCCTTTTCCAATTCATTTTCCAATTCCCATAGCCATAAATTAATCACACGCGGTACCCATCACTATGTTTTTACAAACATTTAGCTTGGAATGCATGTCCCATGGCCTTGGTCTTATTTTTATTTACATACTAAATCAACCAGAGGTTGTTACAAACCCCTCCCCCTTGGGGGAACACCATCCTCATTTTTTAATCACACTTATAAACAAATGAAAAACAAGTTTCCCATGGAGCTCTATAACAAAGCTCATTGCAACATTTACATCATATCATACTGCTGAGACCACGACCATCATACCATGAACACCATACTACGTATTAGAGCTTTATAACACAACTCTATGATGTGTGTGTGTATATATATATATAATATATATAATATTATATTATTATATATATATATATAACCTAAACAAAATATCAAAAAAAAAATATCAAGGCACATCCACTCAGTCGACGAATAAAGAAGGATACATAGCCAACATTCGATTAGCCATCTCCCATGTAGCCTTGTCAAGCCCAAAGTGCTTCCAATGCATTTTAATTTGATCAATTACTCGATTCGAGAGCATAAGAATATTTCACTGCAAAATGCACTTAGGTTACGCCTAGAATTATTCTTCTAGTTCCACCTATAATACAAACCAATCAATAAAATGATCAATAGCTTTCACATAATTCTTAAGAAGTGACACATGGAAAACATTATGGAATTTCACTTTCTGAGGCAGTGCAAGTCAGTAGGCCACTGGTCCAATCCTCTTAAGGATCTCAAAATGCCTACAATACCAAGGTGCTAGCTTGACACATGATCCACTCATCAAGGAGATATTCTTATGCTTGATGCAGAATTAAACATGTTCCCCAACCTAAAACTCCTTAAATATCTTGTGTTGATTTGGATAACTATTTTTCCTTGTCTGTGTTTGTTTCATATTCTTCTTAATAACCTATATTTCTTGTTCCATCTCTGCCAACATATCTAGTCTAATAAATACCAAGTTCACATGATGACTCCCACTGACATGAGTATTAAAAATCCACCCATAAATTGTCACAAATGGACTCATCTTCAAGGAATCCTGATACCCATTATTTAATCCAAACTCTACTAGTGGAAGATACTATTCCCACTTCCGATGTTGATGCATGACATACATCCTCAACATGTACTCAAGAATCCTATTGACCCTCTCTGTATGTCCATATGTATGCAAATGACAAGTTGTACTAAAGAATAATTTTGTCCCCAAACCTCCAAACAACTCCTTCCAAAACCTAGAAGTGAACTTGGAATATCTGTCTAACACAATTTTCCTTGCAATACTGTGTAACTTCACTATCTCCATCATGAAGACCTGAGCTACCTCACTAGCTGAATTTGTAGACTTCACCGAAATCAAGTGAGCTACCTTAGTCAAATTTTCAACCACAACCATAATTGAATCGTGTTGTCTAGATGTCCTCAGTAAACCTGTAATGAAAACCATGGAAATGACCTCCCATTTCCACTTTGGAATTGGAATTGGCTACAAGAAACCACCTCTTTCTTCAATTTTGGCCAATGGTAGAGCTTCTTAACCAATATAAATGTCTTTTGATATCCTGGCTAACCTAAGTATGGCTTAGCGTGAAATTACCACAAGATAAGCTTCTTGAGTTCATTTTTTTCTAGCACATATATCCTATCCATAAATCTGACCAGACAATCAATCATGAGATTATAATCCACATCCTATTCACCTGTACCCTATTGTTGTAACTTGTTCTTAAGATGTTGGTACCTTTCATCATGTTGTCCTGGATGTAAAATTTGTTCATGCAATTGTGTTCCATATGAACTCATAGATGCAATGTAATTTACCTACACTCTTCTACTAAAAGCAACTGCAACCCTCTTCTCCTTACCCTTAATGTACTTGATCTAGAAGTAAAAATCACTAAGCATAGCTAACCACCTAGTTTGTCTAGCATACATATTAGTTTGGTCAAACAAGTACCTCATACCACTGTGACGACACATAAAAATGAACCTCCTACCAAGAAGATAGTGTCTCCACATATTCAATGCATGAATTATTTTTTTCAATTCAAGATTGTGAGTCACATATTTCTCCTCATGCTCATTCAATTTCCTTGAATCATAGCATACTACCTATCCTTCCTACAACAAGATTCCATCAAGTCTTCTCTTACAAGCATCTATACATACGAAAAACTCTTGTTTGGATCTAAAATCCTTAGAACTGGAGCATTTTTAAGAAACTACTTCAATTTCTCAAAACTAGCTACACATTCCTCTATAAATTAAAACTTATTCCCTTTTCACTGCAAGGATGTAATAGGATAGGAAATTCATGAGAGATTATGACGAACCCCATGTAGTAACCTGCGAATACCATAAATGATTTGATCTCATCCATATCCGTAGGAGCTGCCCTATTCCATGATAGCTCTAATGTTTTTGAGATCCACCACCATACCTTCCTTGGAAACAACATGTCTCGTGTAATGTACCTTTATCTGAAAGAAACATCACTTACTAAGCTTGGCATACAACTGATGCCATCTAAGAAATATTAACAATATTGCTAAGTATTTTGCATGCTCTTCCTCATTCTCAGAATATATCAATATGTCATCAACGAAAATTATCATAGACTTGCCCAAATAAGGATGCAATACACTA
This sequence comes from Pinus taeda, assembly GCA_000404065.3. Taxonomy (NCBI): domain Eukaryota; kingdom Viridiplantae; phylum Streptophyta; class Pinopsida; order Pinales; family Pinaceae; genus Pinus; species Pinus taeda. The sequence goes on along the minus strand of APFE031728250.1, from coordinate 3,334 downwards.
TTCTTCAAATACATGAAAGTAGCTAGGAAATTATTCAAACCAAAAGGAACCACAACAAACTCATAGTGCCCATATCTGGTCCATAAAGTAGTCTTGTAGATGTCCTCTTATTTGATGCATACTTGATGATATATTGATCTCAAATTAATATTTGAGATCATTTTTTCTCCCTTCAACTCGTCAAAGAAGTCATGCATTTGCAATAAGGGGTTCCTACTCTTGATCATCACCTTGTCTAACTTCATGTAATCAATACACAACCTAAGAGTACCATCCTTCTTCTTCACAAAAAAATATTGGTGCACCCAGGGCGACACACTTGGCCTAATGTATTCCTTATCAAGCATTTCCTTCAATTGTAACTTTAGTTCCACTAACTCTAGAGTGATCATCCTATAAGGTTCCTTTGATGTTGGTGCTATTCCCAACATCAAGTCAACAGAAAATTCTACTTCTCTAGGAGGTAGTAACTCTAAGATCTTTGCTGGAAATACATCTTGAAATTGTTGCAAAACTAGATACATCTTCAAGACTTCTACATCATCAACATCCTTTCCTTTGTCACTAGAAATATGAACTGAAAAGAATAAATATTATTTCCTACTACTATGCTTTGCCTACATAGTTGTAACCATGCTCACTGATGTAGGTTTCTTCTTACCCTGCAAGATTCTCTTTTATTTTTCATCATCCAAACACTTAGTATCCTTATCATAGCATACTATATGATCCCAACGAAAGAACATTTAGTTGTATTGATGTAGACATACCATTCAACTCAAATGCACAAGATCTTACCCAATGATGAACTCTTTTCTTAGTACCTGTAATCAACTGCACCAACCAAGACTTTGCATTCACTTATTTATTCAAGCAACACTTATCCACCAGGTTAGGAATGATATAACTATAGTTAGATCCAAGTTCAATCAAATTAGAAACAACTTGATCACAAATTTTACCTTACATATCAATAATAGATTCCTAATGACAAGCCTTCTTATTATCTAATGTTGGATAAATCCAAGGAATACTTTGTCCAACATCCCCAGCTATCTTTCCATCATGACCACTGTAAATATATGGTCTCCCACCTTGATGTTGTGGACAATTTCTCCTGCAATGTTACTTGCCACAAGTCCAAGACTACAAAGGCTTCCTACCATCATCCTTGTTCTATTTATTAGACTAAAATCCTTGTCCTCTTTCAACTAAATTGAACTTATTTTATGGTGTTTCATTCTCCTTGTCATTTTTATGCTGAGGTTATCCTCTCTTCTTAGCGCACTTTCCTTTATTCTTCTCATTACCTTTCCAAACCTGCTTAAACTTAGTCTTGTGCTTCAATTCCTCATAATAGTGCTTCAACTGTCTAATGTATTCCTTGATATGGATGTTGGGGGAAGGCCCATAAGATCTAAGAAATTGAAATGCCAGAAGAAAGGAATAGAACACACAATAAAAAAATAATAAAGAATTTTTTTTAAACATAAAATCATTGTAAAATCTACATTGTCATGGATAATCCCCCCTTTTACAAAATGTGACTTGTTATTTATATCCTTTTCTTAGTTACAATACCATAGGTAAATTTCATTAGTGGGTAAATACCACGGGTGAATGAATACCATGGGTGGATATTAGTTACAATACCATAGATAGATTTCATGGGTTGATAAATACCATGGGAGGATGAATACCATGGGAAAATTCCACTTACAATACCATGGATAAATACCATAGACGAATGAATACCATGGGTGGATGTCACTTACAATACCATGGGTAAATTCCATGGGTGGATGCATTTTTCCATTAAGATCATTCCTCCCTCAATAAGAAATGGTCTCCATTGCATGAAGTTCCCTCCTAATCTAGGTATCTATTGGTGGCCACCCACCTATCCCACCTAGACCTAATGTCAATTTCATTTGTTTACTTGTTTATTTCAAGATGTACTATTTTTAGCATTTTTTTTGGGTCCTGAATTTCCGGAGTAGTTTTGGCCCCCTAACCAACATTTTTTTTGAGGTCCACTGTAGGCACCTAATCAAAGGTACGAGCTTGCGACAAATATTGTAGTGCTCAATGAGACTTTTCCAACAGGGTATTGTATGTGCCAAATGAATATAATATGACCAAGTTATGACCCTAGGAATTTGGCTTCCTAACTAACCCCAACGAAGCCCACAAAATCTTGGCGTTACATCTCCTAGGATTAGGGTTTTGGTTGTTTAGAGTTTTCTCATGTTTTTCAATAATAAATAGGCCATTGAGCCTCATTGTAACACAGTTCGGAGGCATGTAACCACCACATCACTTCTCAGAGATAAGCTACCATTGCGTGAGCTACTGTTATTTCCTTTCTATTTGTAAACATATTTCAGTATTTGATATTAACAAAATACTTATTTTTGTTGCACCTTTGTATTTATGGTTATATTTGTAATTATTTGTGTTCCTATTTAAATTCAGATCAGTGATGTCAGAGTGGTCTGCTCATTCTATGTCTTTCTTTGCATGTCCCCAAGAAGGTCAGGATATAAGGAGTTGGAGCTTGAACTGGTTGAACATTTACAAGGCCAGCCTCACAAATATCAATGGCCTCCCATGATGGAAGACAAAAAAGATGAGGGGATAGGAGATCCTTTCAAAATCTTGCTCGAAGAAGCTCTCAAGAAACAAAGGAATGCTATGATGGACAACTTTTCCTAGATCCTTTAGTGGCTACCCAAGGGTGACACATCTACTTCTAGTAGCTACTATGGAAGAGTCACACTCTTTAGGGTAGAATATACCTTTGACATTCCCATATTTGAGGCTTAGATAGATGCAGATGCCATAGATAAATGCTTGAATATACTAGAAGGATATTTTTCTATTCATGATTTTTCTAGCTGGGAAAAGATTACTTTTGGTCTTCTCAAAGTCTCCCCCCACATCAAGGATTGGTTGGAAACCTACTATGAGAGGAAGGGTGAAAGTAGGACTGTTGCGGAGGTAAATCCCCTCTGCGGATAGAGGTGGATCCCACTAGCCCCGAAGGGGTCTAGCAACAATCAATCACGCTGCATGCAAGTTTCTAGCTATATAATTTAACAGTCGATCTAGGAGACCAACCTGGGATCCAACGCTTGTTTGTTGTGGGGGAAAGTGTTGCTCCTATCCTCTATCTCCGGCCGGTTGCTATTCGCTTATAGATACCTGCACAAGTGAAGAATAAACCACAACAAGCATAAAACCCAAAAACCATACAGCTATGTACCAGTCAAGCAAGATACAATTCACATATCACCGATGTAACACATAAATGAAACCATAATGACAGTCGCTT
>APFE031728249.1:72257-107973 GCA_000404065.3 Pinus taeda | reverse complement strand
ATTTATTGATGACTACACCAAAATGTGTTGGGTTTATTTATTGAAGAACAAATTTGATGCTTTTCAAACATTCAAGAACTTTCATACATGGATTGAAAATGATGCACAATCTCATATTGGCTCTATTGACACTGATAATGGAAAAGAATACACTTCAAATGAATTTGAAAACTATCTTCGCCAACATGGGATCAAACATCAAACAACTGTGCCTTATAATCCCCAACAGAACGGAGTAGCTGAAAGAATGAATAGAACAATCTTAAATATGGTGCGCTCCATGATGTTTTTCAAAAATGTAAAAATGATGTTTTGGGCTGATGCAATTCTATGTGCTATATATATAAAGAATAGATGTCCATCTAATGCTATTAGAAACAAGACTCCTTATGAAATGTGGTATGGGCACATTCCCTTGGTAAAGCATGTCAGGGTCTTTGGTTCCACATGTTATGCCTTGATACCAAAGGTACATAGAAACAAACTTGGTTGAAGAAGTCATAAGTGTATCTTCTTGGGGTATTCAAACACCTCCAAAGCATACCGTCTCTATGATGAAGTCAATAAAAAGTTTGTTGTATCTAGAGATGTAATCTTTCTTGAATCATCCAAAACTGAAAATGTTATTGAGCGACAACTTGATCGCTTGAATAGATTCACAAATGCAAAATCATTTCAAGAATTTGATAATCAGATTCCACATCTTGAAGGGGGGATTCCTATACTAGATCAACTTGTGGAATCTTCTTCTGAAACACTCTCTCCCCCGCATGAAACTCCAACAATGGATGATACTTTGAGTGATGTGATTGATAGAATTGGGAGACTCAATATTGATTCACTCCCAACTCAATCAATGGAGCAACCTGGACCATCTCAGAAAGGTCCCCCAAAGTGGCTGGCAAAGACACTTGGAAGTGTTCATCCTAGTGAGGTTGGAAAGACAAGAACTAGAAATTCAACTCGGCAAAATGGAGGTGATGTGGATTACTTTGATTCACCTATTGATATGGATGTTTCTTATGATTGTGAATTCAATTTGTCTACAAATTTTGAACCAAATTCCTTCAAAGAAGTTGCTTCTCATGATGAATGGAAATAAGCAATGCAAAAGGAGTACGATGCCTTGATAAAGAATGGCACATGGAAGCTGGTTGATCCTCCATTGGGAACCAAACCAATTGGCTACAAGTGGGTCTACAAGAACAAGTATAAATTTGATGGCTCACTTGACAAGCACAAAGCCAAGCTTGTGGCAAAACGTTTTGCACAGAAGGAAGAGGTCGATTATGAGGAGACTTTTTCCCCACAACAAAATGGGCTACCATCCGACACTCTTTTCCCTAGTAGCTCAGAACGGTTGGAAAGTCCATCAAATGGATGTAAAAGTTGCTTTCTTGAATGGATATCTAAAAGAGAATGTTTTTATGTCCCAACCTGAAGGATTTGTTGTAAAAGGACATGAACATAAAGTATGCAAACTTGTGAAATCCTTGTATGGCCTCAAACAAGCACTGCAAGCCTAGTATGAAAAACTAACTGAGCATCTTCTGAAACTCAATTTCAAACATTATGATCTTGATGATGCAACTTTATTTTCAAGAAAGTTGGAAAAATAGTTGTATATCTTGTGGTATATGTAGATGATCTTTTGATGACAGGGAACAATGAGAGCTACATTGCATCCATAAAGAAGGAATTGAGGAAAGGTTTTGAAATGATTGATTTGGGCTATGTTCATTACTATCTTGGTATTAAAGTAACTCAACATTCGAAGTCCATATTCCTTTGTCAAAAGACATACACTGTATATCTGTTGAACAGGTTTGGCATGACTAAATGTAATCCTCTGACTACTCCAATGGAACAAAACTTAAAGCTCATATCCATTGAAGGAAAAGAATTTGAGGATGCAACAAAGTATAGACAGCTTGTAGGAAGTCTCAACTACCTAAATTCTACCAGACCAGACATTTCGTTTGTTGTTGGAATCCTCTCTAGGTTTATGCAAAAGCCTTGTGAGGGACATTGGTTTGCTGCAAAAAGAGTTCTAAAGTACTTGAAGGGAACTCAAGACTTTAGAATCAAGTATACATAGGTGGGTGATTTCAGCTTGACTGGATACTTTGATTCAAACTTCGATTGAGACAAAGAAACTAGGGTATCTACTTTGGGTTATGCTATGAGTCTTGGATTAGGACCTATCTCTTGGAGATCACATAAACAATCAATTCTAGCAGATTCCACAACAAAGGCAGAATATGTGGCAGCAACTGAGGCAAGAAAAGAAATTGTATGGCTCAGGAATATTCTGGAATATTTGTAGGTAAAACAAGTACAATCAACTCCACTCATGGTTGACAATACCTTGACAATAAAGTTGGCCAAGAACCCAAAGTTCCATGATCAAATGAAGCACATCATGTTGAGGCCAAAACAATCCATCTTCGCCATTGTTCCACTAATGCGCAGATTGCAGACATCTTCACCAAAGCGCTTGGAAGAGAAAAGCTTGAAAGATTCAGGACGATGCTTGGACTCACCAACATCCCTTCAGATTAAGGGGGGGGGGGGGGGAATGTTGACACCTAATCATAGGGATTGGGTGAACAACTGTAATTAGTGTAAATAAATAATAGAGAAAATGAAGAGTCGTTGGGAGATGAACTGAACATTCACTCTCTCTTGTATATAATAATGAAAAACCTGAATGAATAATACGATTACATTTGAGGAGTTACCTCCTGGTTTGACAATTATGAGAAATGTGTATTTTGTATTTACTTATAAATAATGGTTTATTTGTAGGCAAGCTGTGGTAGGATATTAATTCAATATATTATGCTACAAATTGTAGGAAATTCGAATTAATATGCCAAGAATAAGTAAATAGATGTGTTATAGATTTAGCATGATATGGTTGAAAAGATTGACCACCACCAATCATGCAACCACTTGGGGGAAGAGAATAAAACAAATATTTTATGATTTTAATTATTGTAAGGCATATTTTTTTGTGCTCATATGTGAATATACTTTTCTATTACAAAATTAGAGATCTCCCACATATATTGCATAGATTTAGGGATTCCAACACCATTAATAATTATTTTCAGTGTATTTTGGACAAGTTATTGTAGGCCACATAGCTTATTACAGATTTCACAATATTAGGAATTAACATGAATGTTGGAAATCATTTTTTATATTTTATAAAGTTGTAAAATGGTTGTAATCACTAAAGATTCATTGATTCTCAAGTGGAGATATATTCTTCAAGCTCGTCTATAAAAGGAAATTTTGGGAAGAGAGGACGTTAAGCATGGATTGTAGTAATCATAATTATAATTATAATTATCATTCTTATTTATTTTGTGTATTGTCGAAGTAATGAGTCTTGACGTAGATTATCAACACCATGTTCTTTGGAGGGAGGGCCCACTTTAATAGAACAACGTGTTGTGCAGTTTATATGGTTTCTTTTAATTCTTCTTGTGTGATTTAATTAATTAATTTAATTAGAATTGTATTTATTCATTATATTACATTTGTTTTTTAATTACATTTCAGTTTATATAATTACATTTAGATTAAATTTAGCATTCTTGAATGAATGTAATTAACACAATTATTATGTTGGTTGTTATGAGCAACAACAATTATATTCCTTTTATTAAGTGTGCTTTCTTTTCTGCAAATTTGAATTTCCTTTACAACATGGTAGTTAAATGATTTCCTCTTAGCAAGAGTGATTTCCTTTTCAACATAATAGCTAGTTGAGTTCCTTTTAGCAACAATGATTTCCTTTCTGCAAAATAATTATTGATTTCCTATCATCAAGTGTGATTGTCATTTCCTTTTCAAAAGTTTGTGAAACCTTGCCAAAACATGTGAACTATTTATGCTTTGCTTGTAAAAGTAATTATTCAAACTTCAACAACATAACAAGCATATTGAAGTAGAAAGTGTATCCCATATATATAGTACATGACAACTCACAAGTTCCACATGAACCTTGGGTTGGAGATTAAATGAGAAAACCCTTTGATTGCCTCTCTTAGTAATTAGAAAGACAATTAAAGGGCTCATCATTTTTGGCATTGTTGTTAGGGAGTTACCAAAGGCGCAATAGTATTCTTACATTGGTTTGATATCTTAAGAGAAAATATATAAGGACAAAAGCATAAGTAAGAGATCGTGAGACACACCAAGACACAATTTTTTCTGTAAAGAAATCTATTGTGAATTTCATACTCAGTTAAAAGAAAACATATATTTTCTCACTAGTTAAAATTAAAATAGTTTAGAATAATACTTTTCCATTGTTTTTTTTTTCCTTTAAACATGGAACATGGTATGGGGATTTGAGTGCACTTAAATGAAGTCATATAGATGCATTAATTTCGTTATTGAATTTTATTTTGTGGTGCAGTAAGAGCCACCCAAAAAAATAATCTCCTTGAAGGAAAATTGGTATGGGAAAGAAGCATTAGTGAATAAGGATTCCACTGGAGAAATGTTAATTTTTGCAACTAATGTCAAATTCCACATTGGATAGCTCATATGACCGAGATGATGCTTGCATTAAATTCCTCTTTTCGAGAGGACAAAATTAACCTAATCATCACCCAATTTAGTAAAGTGAAAGTTCTTTTTTGAATTATTTTCTTCATACATGTTTTATGGTATGGGTCGGCCCTAAGCACATGAGAAATTGGTTTAGGTTGGCCTCAACCCCAAGTGAAACCTTAGGAAAGCTTATAAATAGAAGCAAACTCAAGCTCATTTCATCACATTTATCAAGCCATCTTCTATTCTTCTCTTTATTCTTGGTTCGCACAGGTCTGACGGAAGGATTTCGCGCAAGGGTTTGAAATCATGGGAGCAAAGCTCACACTGATCTAGGGTTTTCTAATTCCTGGATGCTGGGATAGAACTAGGCATTTTAGTCCCTGGATGTTGGCATGCAGTGGTCAAGGCAACATCTAGAGACCCAATGATGCTGGCACAAAATCTTAAGGGAGCGTTTAGGGTTTCAGAGGCAGATTTGAAGGTGTCGGTCCCCGGACACTCACACAGAGTGATCCTAAGAGCGTCAAGGCCACTCAGATGCATACATAGTAACTTGAAGAGAGCACCTGAGGTTTTTGGAGAATATTTGGTGAGTTTTACCCTAGGCGCACGCACAAGGTCTTCCTAAGAGTGTCCAAACAGTTATAGATGCCCTCACACCATGGCCCAGAGAGTGTCCAGGGAGTTTCAGACACACAAAGTCAATTTTGCGGAGAGTGTGCATGGTTTTGAATTTGGGTTTGACAGTTGGCTTGAGTTGGCTTTAATGATCTGGTATATTTGGATTTCTCTTTGCTGGTATATAGATATGTATATTTTTTTTTGTAAATCTCCGCTACAAATATATGTACTGGGCTCATTGTACTCTCTGCTAGAATTTATTTATGACGATCTATTAAAGAAGAATATTTTAAAGGGTTTTCCCCTTGCGGGATTTTCCCCTGGTCTTGGACCAATATGTTATCTCTTATGATTGTGTTGTTGTCTTCTTTGTCACTGCATATATTGTTCTTTCTTCAGTTACGTTTATGATTGGTTATACTGCTAATCATTGGATGTATTGTTAATGAAGAAGTAAATTAGGCTAAAGTAATTGATACACCATAGAAAAATTAGAACAATTAACATGGTATCAAAGCTGAGGTGAAGGAAAAATCCCAAAACGAGACAAGCATTGAAGCCCTCTTTATCAAGATGTCTTCCTCTACCTTCAAGGAGCATGAAAAGTTGGGTGATGCATCAAAATTTGTTTCATGGAAAGTCATATTGGAGATCATAGTTGACAAAAATGATGTACTAGAATACATCTAGGGAAGGATGCCTGAGTTTCCAGAAAATCCTTCCTCTTCCGTCAAGAACAAGTACAAGAAAGGTGAGTCCAAAGCAAAATAAATTATAGCTAATGGTTTACAAGATCATTTACTTGCATATTCTGGGAATTTAAGAAAGTCTAAAGATATGTCTAACAATATAGCTGACATGTACGAGATCAACAACTTGAATGAGAGCATCATCTTAAAATATCAACTCAAGAAAACTAAGATGAACAAAAGAGAAGTTGTTCAATCCTTCGTTATAAGGATATCTCGGCTTAGAGATCAATTTCAGAGAATTGGAGAAAATGTGCCTAACAGTGAACAAGTAGTTGTGACTCTTAGAATCCTCCCTCCTATTTGAGAAACCTTCATTACTACAATCAACAACAACAATGTCCTTCCATCATTTGATGAAATCATTGGGAATTACTCAAGAAGAATCGAGGATGTATAGTGTTGACGGTGATGGACCCGCCAACATGTCAAGGGATCTCCTCGGTAAGAAGTACCAACTAGACCTCAGATTGTTTGGAGTAGGAGTCCCAACAATGGGTAGTACAGTAGTGCCTTGACTGAGGTAGCGTGGAGAGGTAAGCAAGGTGTCTTTGTCGGAAGCAAGTGTGTGACCTTGCAGTGAGTCAAGAGAGATGCATGGGGAGGTTCTAACACAGGAAGGGGGAAAGAAAGTGTATCCCTTAGAAGCCTGTATTAGTGCGTAGCCTGAAAGGAACACATGACCAGAAAGACATCACGAGTTGGAAGCAAAATATTCCACATTATGGGGTGACAGGTTAAACCAACAACATATCCATGAAAACATGTTGGCTCTGTTATATTATATAAAGTGAAAATTCCATCCATACATAAAACCATGACAGTCACTAGCCCCAATAGTTGAACATTACAGTCAACACCGCATGCTCCTCCAAAGAGATGTACTCGCTCTACACTATGGAGAAGCCAAGGCTCGTCACAATACTCTCCAATCCCTCTCTAAGTAATGCCTAGCAAAAGCTTGGCTCCCAAAACCCTGTTATATGAGTTATGAGGTTCTATACATAGCAAAGGGTGGGGTGACCCTTGACATTCCCCTTTGACTCTTGGACTACCCTCATGACTCTTCAACTTCATTACATATAACTCTTTACATTACATATGACTGTTTGCATTCCACTAATGACACTTGGAATTTCACTTTACATTACATTTTATTATTCCAGATATGGCTCATAGTAGTGAGGTGGCCGAGACATCTCATAACGCAACTCGACATGACACTATTGACATGTACTAGCTAACTGTGGTGTCCATGTCAAGTTGTTGCGGTTCTAAGTAATGGACGTGTCCTTGGATGTACACCTTCATATAGCTTGGTGTTGTGGGGTCTTCAATGGTCATGGTCTTTGCAAGATGGTTCTATGCATGATGCATGATGTGCTTCGTTCGTTCGTCCAATTGCAAGTACGTCTTCTAACATGTGTGCTCCTTCTTCATCCTGTTCTTCGTCTCTCCATGATTCATTAGTGTATGTGTTCCTGCAATTCACTCATGATGGGACAACATCAAATCCAAAACCTCCTAGTCTAGCATGATGCAATGTTTTCCGTGTTCGGATCTAGGTGACCAGGAGCGAGGGCAAGACATTGAAACTGCACATAGCACAACTCAGGTCGGGATGAGGAATTTTGGAGCTCAGTTTGCACTGTCAGGAAAAACTGCGTAACAATCACTGGGAGGCAAAATCGGGCAGTGACAGTCACCAGTGTCAACTGTGAGATGAGACCTTGAAAGGGAAAAATTCGGCGCAGTTTCTAGAGGGAGGACAAAGTGGGGCTACAGGGGAACTACTAGGCAGTTTTGAGCAATTTCTAGGGGGAAGATAAAGCAAGGTTGTTGGGCATTTCTGTAAAATTTCTGAAGGGAAGACAAAAGAGGCCTGCAGAGGGACTGCTAGTTAATTCTGTGTAGTTCCTGGGAAGAAGACAAGGCAGAGTGCATGGGAATTTCTATGTAGTTTTCAAGAGGATGACAAGACAGGAAATAGGGAGACCAGCTTGAAGTTTTGTGCACAGTGTAGAGCAAGCCAATTGAGGACATTCCAGATAGGACTGCACAAATTCTGGAGATAGTGCAGAGCAAGGCAGCAGAGGCCTTGCTAATCATGACTATGTAATTTCTAAAGGTAGTGCAGGGCAGGTAGCGGGGGAAACAATTGGGCATGTCTGCACAGTTTTGGAGAGTAGTGTAGCCCTAGGTCTCAGTGCAGTGCAAGTTTCTGGCAGACCAAAGGGATGTTGAATAACTGTGCTTGAGAAATGCGCAATTCAGTTTGGGCATGGAGGCAGTTTTTGCGCAATTTTGGGAGACAGATAGGCTGCTTACTTTTGGGATTGCGCAGTGCAGGTGTCCTAGAGGACAATCTCAAGCACTGCGCAATTTTGGGCAGCAAAGCAAGGTCACTGAGGGCTGAGATTGTGCAATGCAACTCAGTTGGGGTCCGACTGAAGGAGGTTGTCCAATCGAGTAGATTTTCAGGAAAATGGTTGTGTGTCGAAATCAAGTGAGTTTGTGCTGACTAACAATGTGATCATATACTTATCATATTTTGACAACACAGACCACCAAGACAAAACATATGCTTAGTGAGACTGTCTTAAAGCTAAGAGCGACAAGTGCAACACTTGAGATATACATTCGAACGATTGTGATGACACTTGCGCGATTATTGCGCGATTATGCTTACAAATTTGTGTGTGAGTACGATCGATGTTCATAGAGTGAAGACAACTCAAACACATAAAGACAAACCTTCAAAATCACCAGAACAATATCACAAGCATGACAAAGCAATCAACATGATAAAGGATGACTGTTGGTCAAACAAGCGAAATGGAGCACGACATGTAAAGAAGATGCACAACATGAATTTCAGTGTTTGCAACCATGTATGTCATTGAATACAGAATGATATGACGGTGATCAGTAGTACTTCAAGCTACACTAAAGGATGTATTTCAAAAAGTTGTACTTTACTTACCATACTTACCCTCAAGATTGTTATGCATCCGACGAAGTTTTCATGCGGTCCCGATCTTTTATCGTAACTTGGTTTCTTGGTCTTTCTCCTCAACTCCTTGAGAGCCATCTAACATGTCATCTTTCCTTGTGGTCATTGAGAGATACATCTGTGTAGTTTTTGGATGCAAGGCAGACTGGGTAGCTGAGGGACAATATTTTGTAGTTTTTGGAGACAGTGATTTCCGGCTGAGGGAAGGACAATTGAGGAAATCTTTGCACAATTTTGGAGGTCAAGGGAGGCCAGGGTCTCTATGCATTGCGTAGTTTCAGCAGTTGATGGAAAAATCTTGAGGGTTTCAAAAGAAAAAGTGTGTCATTCCAGAAAGCTAGATGAGGCTAGGTTGCTTAGGAAACTCCAAAATTTGGCTAAGTGTGGAAATAATGGAACTGATGTGAACAATGATAGAACTTTAATTGTAATCACACACTTGAACACTTAGTGATACAACATAGACCATCCAGAACATATAAAACATACTCTTCTTAATGCAAAAACCTTCGTGACAAGAGTGCATGAAGTGAGTGTGAAACATGTCTATGTAATCATAACAACTCATATGCACAAAGATTTCCCCTTGAAGCAGAGAAAACTTCCCTTTGCATGAAAGACAATAATCCTCATGCCCAAATATGACACTTGCTACATAAAGATGAGAATGTGAACAACTCTTAAGATCAAGGAGGGGGGCTTTAGATCATCAACTTACCAATAAGTGACCAAGGAACGAGTGAGAAAAGGGTCCACGGTAGGCTTCGAAATTTTCATGTGAGCCAAAATTCTAGAGGTGGTTGTAGGCGCTACAACATTGGTGACACACTGGTATAACTCCATCTCTTTGGATGGACCTTTTCTCGTGAAATCGAGTCTAACTCTTCTAGAAGTATTTTTCAATTCTTTGATCACCATGGCTTCCTCACTAACTTGAGCGAAAGATGTAGTCCCTACCATTCTCTTGATCAATCAACACACATACCAAGCCAAGTCAACTGAGTTGTTTCGATTGGGGATGAGGGGTATATTGATGCATAAGTAATATAACTGTCAGAGTTTAGTTTCATCTCTAGTGTTGCTCCATTGCCAATAGGCCTAGATAGTACCCCGACAGAATCACGCAGGAACACAACCATTACTCCGTTGCCAGTGAGCCTGGACAGTACCCAATGGAGTTACTTGCATCACCTCTCTACGCAGGAAGCCTTTCTCTTCTTTTGCCTTATTTATTTTTCATTTATTTATTTATTTTTTATTTTTTCAAGAATTGTGGATAGGCCACTTATTTATTACATAAGAGAAGAGGGATCTCGACTTGTTGAGAGCATTAAGAGGTTTCCCTTCAAATAAGTAATGTTATATATATCCTCTGACATACTTGTTAAGGTTTTCCCCCTCACCTTACTCTACTTGACTGAGCTGACAAGGGTTAACCCAAAAATCGATTAGAGTAGGCGATACTAGTTAACAATGTAAGCATTGTGTTTTCACCAAGACTCACTCTAAAGAGAATGTATTTTCCATTAGGGTATCATCGAATAAAGATAATAAGCTCTTCATAAAAAGAGAGGACAACAAATCACCAATTGTTGATAGTTGTACAAGTCCTCTTATATTTTCTTGGCTTGTCTCAAGAGCCAAACACAGTTTCGTGTGAAGCTAACCTACGGGTGCAAACTATCAAACAAAAAAGAAAGCAAAGGGCGGAAGTAAAGCGGAAGAAAAATAAGCACGCAAAGAAAAACATAGAAAGACAGCAAAGAGAACAAAAAGCAAACAATACTCCTACTCCTACGCTAAATAGTGCATGGGCCTACTCACATGAAATGATATTTCCAATGCAGCCACTGACGCATTGGTTGACCCATGTTGGTGAAGGCATAATTAACAAGAAAGGTAAGCATGTAAACCAGCAAAGAAAAAAGATAATACAATAAATACCAACACACTCAGAGTTTGAAAGCGTCCATAGAAAAGAAAAGAGTAAATGTGCAAGATAATCATTTTGTAGATGTACCATGGTGTTGCAACACACTGTGCGTAGACGATAAACACGTACACTCTTTTTACCTCGACTGATGAGCAAACATGAAGAAAGAAGAAAACTTAAGTTTCACAATATTTCTCATTGTGTAAGACTCCTCCAGTGCGTGGGCGATAGGATCATGTGATGTTGGTGGAGGGAGTGAAATCTGTGAACTAGAGTGATCTTTAATGCAAACAGGAGAGTGATGAGGAGCTTGGGGTGTTCCAACAGATTTCTGATCGGGAGTGGAACTAACCTTAGGAAAGAGAGGGCCTGAAATAACCACCAACACAGGCTAAAGTGCCTCGATAGCTTGAGCAGTTTCCATTTCATTAGCAGGTAGACCATGAATGACTGGTGGCTTATAAAGATCAACAATGAGTAAATCAACATCATGATCGAATGAAGGAGTAAAGGTACCATGACAACCACGACCAGAAAATTTGAGATGTTCATTAGCATCCTCATATCTGACGAATAATGCAGAGGGGTTGATGAGAAACAAGGATGTTCACCCTTTGCGGTTTCGGAAATGAAAGATGAAATATTGAATGGATTTTTAGAGAAAGATGTGTCCTCTCTGCAATGCAATGACAGGCTGACATCTGGTGTAACCTGTGAATGATCGAAAGTAGAAACATCCAACGATGAGTTTTCTAAAGGAAAATCAAAAGTGGCAGAATCACGAGAGATGTCAGGATAGAGTGGATGAGGTACGGATGGAAGGAAGTCATCCTTCACCGTAGATTCTTCTTCGAATTCCCACACACACTCATCATGAATGACAATGCAGGTTGGCTGCACACCATCAACTCCTTCGACAGCTTGATCCTCATGAACACAAGATGTGGAGTCTTGAACAGGAGAACACAACACAATACAATCCAGAGGACCAATGGAACTAGAAGATGGAGGTTGAGAAGACAATACATCATGACAACTAATAGGGTTGCAATCCAAATCTGCGCAGATATCCAGAGTAGGTGGGGTGGGAGGATGTCACAGTTCAACAGATGGGTGCGCAACTTCTCCCACCTTGCAATGTAAAGCTATAGTTGCTTGATGAGAAGAGGATGGGCGATTACTTGTGACAACAACCTTATCCGTCTTAGATTTGGAAGCTCTAACACCGAGGTATGCTAGGAGGGTTTTGAATGATTTTAAGATATGCAGATTCTTAGATATGTGAAGAAAATAGTGAAATCTTTCATCGAGAAATTTCCAACCAATTTCATATTCTGGGATTTGAAATGCAAGATTAAGAAAGTGTTTGTGAAATTGCTCAATGGATTCATTAGGTGCTTTCCATAATTCCAGAACTTTTTTATTAGTGCTTTATAGTTATAATGATGGAAATCACAGGAAAAATCTTCAATCAACTGATCAAAAGAGTGAATAGATGTTTTGGGCAATGTGACACACCATTCCAGTGCGTGCCCTCGAAGTATGGATACGAACAATGAGCAGGCACTATAATCCTCATGGATGTCATGCCTTACACATAAGGCTACAAAGGCAACTCTATGTCTAAGCCAGGTTGCTTGGCCTTCAACATCATATGTGTTACGTGACAAGTCATTCCAAAGATCCTTCGATACTTCAAAATCATTTCCATAAGAAATACATGTCGTAGGATTAACTGTAGCATAAGTCATGAAAGATGTGTAGAGATTCAAAACAAAATTTGAGGACTCAGCTTGTCATCTGGCCCTCTTTCTAATGCCAAAAATGTTGAGGGTGTTGGACCCACCAACATGTCAGGGGATCTCCCCGGTAAGAAGTCCCAACTAGACCTTAGACAATTTGGAGTAGGAGTCTCAGCAGCGGGTAGTACAGTAGTGCCTTGACTGCGGTGGCGCGCATAGGTAAGCAAGATATCTTTGTCGGAAGCAAGTGTGTGACCTTGCGGTGAGTCAAGAGAGATGCATGGAGAGGTTCTAACACATGAAGAGGGAAATAAAGTGTATCCCTTAGAATCCTGCAATAATATGCAACCTGAAAGGAACACACAAGCAGAAAGACATCACGGGTTGGAATCGAAATAGTCCACAATCCGGGGTGACAGGTTAAACCAACAACACGATTACAACAATATTCATACACTCATATACAAAGTAGTTCATACATGAATGTGTAAGCTGAATGACATACATTGCTAAAGAAACCAGAATAGTCCAACTACAATAACAACATATGCATGAAAACCTATCGGCTTTATTATATTATATAAAGTGAAAGTTCCATCCATACATACAACCATGATAGCCACTAGCCCCAATAGTGGAACATTACAATCAACGCCACCTGCTCCTCTAAAGAGATGTACTCGATCAACATTGAGAAGTCAAGGCTCGTCATAATACTCTTCAAGCCCTCTCTAAGAAATACCTAGCAAAAGCTTGGATCCCAAAAGCTTGTTCTATGAGTTATGAGGTTCTATATATAGCAAAGTGTGGGGTGACCCTTGACATTCCCCTTTGACTCTTGAACCACCCTCATGACTCTTCAACTTCATTACATATAACTCTTTACATTACATATGACTATTTGCATTCCACTAATGACACTTGGAATTTCACTTTACATTACATTTTATTACAACAAATATGGCTCATAGTAGTGAGGTGGTTGAGACAACTCATAACACAACTCGACATGACACTATTGACATGTACTAGCTGACTGTGGTGTCCATGTTAAGCTGTTGGAGTGCTAAGTGATGGATGTTTCCTTGGATGTACTTTGTATTCACCTCCACATATATTGGTGTTGCGAGGTCTTCAATGGTCTTGGTCTTTGCAAGATGGTTCTATGCATGTGTTTCTTTTTCTTGCTGCTTGATGTGCTTCGCTAGTTCATCAAGTTGCAAGTACGTCTTCTAGCATGTGCACTCCTTCATCATCATCTTCATCATCTCACCATGATTCATTAGTGTACATGTTTCTGCAATTCACTCATGATAGACAAACCTTCAAAATCACCAAAAGAAGATCGCAAGCATGACAAAGCAATCGATATGCCAAAGGACAACAACTTGTTAAATAAGCGAAAGGGTTAAAGGCATGTAAATGAGACACACTACATGACTTTCAGTGTTTGCAAGCATGCATGGCATTGAAGACAAAATGATATGACAATGATCAACAATAATTCAAGCTACACTAGCATATGTATTTCAAAAAGGTGTGCTTTACTTACCATACTTACCCTCCAGATGGTTATGCATCTGATGAAGTTTTCATACGGTCTTGATCTTTTATCATAACTCGGTTCCTTGGTCTTTCTCCTCAATTCCTTGGTCTTTCTCCTCAACTCCTTGAGAGTAATCTAACATATCATCTTTCCTTGTGGTCACTAAGAGATACATCTGCGTAGTTTCTGAATGTAAGGCAGACTGAGCGGTTGAGCGACAATACTGTGCAGTTTCTGGAGACAGTGGGTTCTAGCTGAAGTAAGGACACTGGGGGAAACCAATGTGCAGTTTTGGAGGCCAAGGGAGGTTGGGACTTCTGTGCATTATGCATTTTCAGCAGGTAAGGGAAAAACCTTGAGGGTTACGAAAGCAAAGTGTGAAGTCCTAAAAAACTGGATGAGGCTAGGTTGCTTAGGAAACTCTAGAATCTGGATAAGTGTGGGATCAGTGGAACTAATGTGAACAATGATAGAAATTTAACTGTGATCACACACTTGAACACTTAATGATACAACATAGACCATCCATATCATATAAAACATACTCTGCTTGATTAAACAACCTTCGTGACAAGAGTGTCTGAAGTGAGTGTGAAACATGTCTATGTAATGAGAATAACTCATACCCACAAAGATTTCTCCTTGAAGCAGAGAAAACTTCCCTTTGGATGAAAAGAGATAATCCCCATGCCCAAAGATGACACGTGCTACATAAAGATGAGAACGTGAACAACTCTTAAGATTAAGGAGAGGGCTTGAGATCATTAGCTTACCAGTAAGTGACGAAGGAATAAGTGATCATAAGATCCACGGTAGGCTTCCAAATTTGCATGCGAGCCAAAATTTTGGAGGGTGGTTGTAGCCACTACAACAGATAACAAGAGGAAGGATTCAAAAGCATGAATAGGGAGAGCCTTCTACATATATCACTCATGACAAAAGGAAGAAGGCAAAAGGAGGTCCATCAAGGAAGCCTCATTCTCAAAATACAAAAGGAAGGAATGAAAGATTGTTATCTCATGTTGAATGCTTCAATTTCCACAAGAAAGGTCATTGTGCTCGAGATTTTCCCGAGAAGAGAAAGAGGCCATGTTATAACACAAGAAGCAACAATAATAACAAAAGAAGAAAATATAATCAAGGGAATAACCGTAATAGAAGATATGAAAGAAGAAGAAGAGACTCCTCAAGCGATAGTGAAGAAGATCATCCTCCTCAAATGAAGTCAAGGGCTCTCAGGCATGAAGGTAATGCTGTAAATAAATCTAAATATATTCTTATTTCTACCCTTACTAGTTCTTCTCCATCAGAGTCATGGGATAGTTGGTTGGTTGATAATGGGGCCACTCATCATTTATCTAGATACAAGGAAGTTCAATCTAATCTGGTAGAGAGGGAGACTAAGTTGAAGATCATTCTTGGAGACAACTCCACTCATCCCATGAAAGGCTTTGGGTTTGTCAAATTTTAGCAAAATTCTAGGGAATCATTTCTGCTGCATGATGTTATGTATGTACTGGGATTAATGAAGAATCTAGTATCTATATTCACATTAAAAGATAAAGGGATGAGGGTTGCCTTCATCAAAGGAAAAGTTTTGGCTTGGCCTGCTGATTCACCTATGAGAGATGCATTCACATTAGGATCGATATTTGAAGGACTCTATAAAGTCACTAGAAGGCCACTTCTAGCGTTGGCTCATAATACCAATCATCTGAGCGAGTTATGGCACTGCAGGATAGCTCATCTACACTATGATGCACTTTCGAAGTTGAATAAATTGGTCTCAGGTATCCCCGATGTTCAAGCTCATCATGATGGAGTTTTTCCAGGTTGTGCGAGTGGAAAGAAAATGAGGGGACCATTCCCCTCTCACAAGAACAAGGCAAATGACATCCTCTATCTCATTCATTTCGATATATGTGGTCCAATTCCTGTGCATTCTATTGGTGGTCATATCTACTACATCACCTTCATTGACGACTTCTCAAGAAAGACATGGATATACTACCTTAAGCACAAAGATGAAGCCTTTGAAATGTTCAAGGAATTCAAAGCCTTGATCGAAAACCAAATAGGAAAGAGAATCAAAATCTCCAGGTATGGCAATGGAGGGGAATACATGTCAAACAAATTCATAGCATTTTGCAAGAAAGAAAGGATCAAGAAGGAAACAGATGTGCAATATACTCCTAAACATAATGGTTTAGCTGAAAGGAAGAATAGGTCTACGGTAGAAGTTGCCTGTGCCATTCTCCATCATCAAAAGGTGCCAAATTTCCTTTGGGAAGAAGCCACATATGTTGTTGTATATGTTCATATGGTGCCTCATCAAGCATTAGAAAATAAGACCATTGAAGAAATTTTCACAGGTGTCAAGCCTGATGTTGGCCATCTTTGTATATTTGGATGCTCCGTATATTTTCATGTGTCGAAGGATAAAAGGAACAAATTGGAAGCTATAGGAAGAAAATGTATGTTTGTGGGTTATTGTGAAAATTATAAAGCATATATGATATATATTCCTGGTGAGAGGAAGGGAAAAATTAGCAGGAACGTAACTTTCGATGAAGATTCAACTCTTGGAAAAGCAAGAGATCTTCCTTCGCCTCCTCCTCCCAAGGAAGAGAATGATGACTGGGATATTCTAGATGGTCCTTTTATGCATGAGTCCGATATGGCTAATGATCCCTTGGAGCCTATGGATCCATTAAATCCTCCTCCAAGTGGTCCTCCTACTAGGAAGAGACCACTTTGGCTCCGTGATACTCTATAGAATGTTGAAATAAATGTTCCCATTCATAGATCATTTAGAGAAAGGAAGCAACCATGCAGGTACTAGGGATATGTTGTAGCCATGAGCACTATGATTCACGCTGAACCATCCTTATTCGAAGAAGTAGTAAAGGAACAAGTTTGGAAGGATGATATGGCCGAGGAATATGAATCAATTGTGAAAAATGATGTATGGGATGTTGTACCAAGACCGAATGGGAAATTTGTTGTGACTTCAAAGTGGGTATTAAAGATTAGACATGGAATTAATTGTAGCATTGAAAAATACAAAGCAAGGTTTGTAGCTTGAGGACTCTCTCATAAAGAGGGAGAAGATTATGATGACATATTTGCTCCTATGGCTCGATATACAACCATCCGTTCAATAGATTCCCTTGCATCTAGTCAAGGATGGACTCTTCATCAGATGGATGTAAACACCACTTTCCAGCATGGCATGTTACAAGAATAAGTATGTGTTGAACAACCACAAGGATTTGAAGTGGAAGATCGAAGAACACATGTTTGTAGGTTGAAGAAGGAATTGTATGGTTTGAAGCAATCTCCCCGAGCTTGGTATTCACACATTGGTAGTTACTTAATGAAGCCAGGATTCATAATAAGCAATGTTGATCCCAAACTCTACTTCATGGTAGTCTAAGGTATTCCATTTATTTTGGTTTTATATGTTGACGATATATTCTTTACAGGTAGTGAGCCTCTGATGATTGAGTGTAAGAGGGAGCTAGCCTCTGAATTCGAAATGAAGGACCTTGGTCTCATGCACTACTTTCTAGGCCTTGAGGTGTGGCAAAGGCATGGTGAGATTTTCCTTTCACAATGAAAATATGTTGTAAAGCTACTGGAAATATTTGGAATGACTGAATGCAAATCCATGGCTACACCGATGGAAATGAACTTCAAGAAGTTATGTGGAGAAGCTGCAGAACCTGATTTGGCCAATACATCTGAGTATAAACAACTAGTTGCGGCTCTAATGTTCCCTGTGAACACCCATCCATATATGTGCTATGCAGTAAACACATTGAGTCAATTCATGACTGAGTCCCTCCATGCACATTGGATAGTTACCAAACACGTATTGAGATATTCTCATGGGTCGATCACACTTGGTCTAAGATATTCTGTCGAACATGTTCAACTTCATGGATACACTGATGTTGACGAGGCAAAAAATGTTATCAATAGAAAGAGTACATCAGGATGTTGTTTTAGCTTTGGCTCTGCCATGATATCCTGGATGAGTAAGAAACAAAAGTTTTTTGCATTGAGCACCGCTGAAGCATAATACATTGTCGCTAGCATGAGTAGTTGCGAAGTATTCTGGTTGAGGAAGCTCTTTAGAGAGCTATTTGAGTAGGTCCTAGACACTATAATGATATACTGTGACAACAAGAGCGTGATCTGTTTGGAAGAGAATCTCGTGTTCCATGAAAAATCCAAGAACATTGAGATTCGATGTCACTTTATTCGAGAAATGGTGTAGAGAGGAGTTGTCAGGCTCCATCACACATCGACAGATGAACAAATTGCATATATTCTCACCAAGGCATTACAGAAAGGATTGGTCCTCAGATAGCAGCTTGGACTGATGGATGTGGCACCTTCGGATAAGGGGCAACACTGATCGAGGACACTGAGCATACTCTTCCTACCTTGTCTGAGCTCCCAGAGTGAGGAATTGAGATAGATGGCTCCTAGGGTTGATGGATCTATGGACAATAGTGTACTCCCCTATCTGTTACGCATCTGGTTGAAGATGTTTCTCCCCTATCTTAATAGGGTCTCCCTTGTATGTTCTTTGTATAATATACCCTAGTTGGCATCATACCTACAAGCATGGCTTGTCGGGAATACCGCTCCTCGTTTGGCCAACGAGTTGAGAGTGTACTTAGGGTGTAAAACCCAAGTCGATTATGATGCAGGTGTTCTACCACATGAATATTGAGAGTCATTGATGGGAATATCAATAGGCAATATGATTAGGTTGAGATGGTGCTCCCCTTTTGAGATTCCAAGTTGAGGATGAGCTCCCTGATGAGATTCCAGGGTCGAAGATGTGCTCCCTTGTATGATGAGTTATCCTATTGCTCGATATGGGTGGAAGCTATTGCTCCGTGATTCTTATTATTTTAGATCCGAGAAAGTTTTAGAAGATAGAGTTGAGCAGAGATAGTCAAAGCATGATGACAAAATGACAAGATGATGTGAAGATCGACTGAAAAATATTGGTAGGTGGAATTATTCTTATTTGAGAGGGAGTGTTAATGTTTCCAACTAGGGTCAAATTCCACATTAGACAACTCAGTTAATAGAGATGATTCTTGCATTAAATTCCTCTTTTCGAGAGGACCCAATTGACCCAAAGATCATAAAAATTAACAAGAAAGAGTAAAACAAAGGCTATTTCAATAGGTGTGTCACGATCTTATGTGGTAGATTTTTTTTAAAGAATTCTGCTACCCAATTGTTGGCTTGTTACGTACAAGCTACAAAATCTTGCAACCCAACTATTGGCTTTCTACAAGAAAACCACAAGAATCCTAAAATGAAACTATTAGTTAGCCATAGGGAATCTACATGACCTACAACCCGATTATTAGTGATCCATGAGAGTTGTACATGAAATTCATTTCCACCAGATTATGATAGAGGAATCAAAACTTCAACTTCCTCCAATTTTAGGCCTACAAAGGATTCTTCCCATGATGCAGATGATTACCTTTCACTCCACCCTCCATCTTGTATTTTCATATATTGACCCATGATTATTTTCTGCAATCTATAGTCTTCAACTCTTCATCCTTAATTATATCTCTTTTTTCTTTAGAAAATGTGGACTAAATTAATGAATCAATGTTTAAGGTAGAAGCATTGTCGTTGAGTATACAATTACATGTTTCATCTTCTCTAATTGTTTGAAAGATTGTTGTTCTATAGATTCTAAGAATAACATTATTACATCTTGTATCCATATTATTATCCTAGAGAATTGGCAAGCATTGTGGTTGTTTACTAAGACGTCTTAGTACATAGAAATATGTTCATAATATGATCTACAGTTTCGTATTTACACTTAGGTTGATGTTTCACTTATTTTCCCAATCAATAGTTTTAGTAGAAATGTTTGGCCTAAATGTATGGTTGGTTCCCAACTAGTATCATAATATTACAAATAAATATATGGTCATTGTCATTTGATAAAAATATTTAATCCAAGCTCTCTTTATTGACAATTTATTTACTAAAAAATTAATCCAACAACCAACACTGCAGGAAAAGGGGATGAGGCACAAGTACATTAGCTCAATGAAGAGAATCACCAAATATTTAAGGCCCCTTGGAAAGTTGATGCATTGATACTACTTGTTGGAACCAATGAACAATAATAAGAGGGGCGGAAGGGGGGGTGGGGCAGGGGGTTGAATCAGTATTGTGCTGTATGATCAATTTTACCAAATTTTGCCTTTTCTTACAAACCTTGGTTCACTCACTCATTAGCAACATATTTTATGAGAAGACCATATGAACATATAAAACATGTGAGCAACTAAACACAACTGGACATGTAATCATCAACAACACATACAAATGTAAACCATGAGTGCATCAATGATAAACACATAAGAATCATCACACAAAGGGGACACTAGATGTTAGGTGGAAACCCAAAGGGAGAAAAACACCATTGGATATTATGTTGTGCTCTTCTTCTATTATTATAACAAATATTCTTTTACATATGCACTAGCCACCACTAGCATGCAAGCCCCAAGTTTCCAATCATGTGATCCGCTACTTGCTCCAGGCCACTACATGTATGAAATTTGTTTTCCACCACCTACTTGAAGCCACCACTCCCTAGACTTTGCAGGCAACCACCTATTGGAAGCCACCACTCCTAATAAGTCTCTCTTAACCACCATTGGACTATCCAACCACTACTCGATGGAAGACACCACTACTAAGTTCTCAAGCCTCTACTTGAAGGATGCCACTACACCCTATCACAAAAAGCCACTACTTGCCTCACCGAATGCCCCAACCTTCAATCTTTCTTCTGGATCACGTTTCATAATTTTTCATACTAGATCCATGAACTTTGCCATCAAACATTTGTGAGTCTCATTTCATCCATTTCCATATTGGACTCGCAATATCCTCTATGCTTGTACAATCATAAAATTTGCAACACAAAAAAATATAAACTCTGCAATATAATCATCTTCTCTCAAACAATATGAACAACAAAAGCATTAATCCAAAAAAACAAACAATAACATCCTCTACATCATATTCAACCATCACTAACATACTATAGGAGGCATATAAAACACACCCAGTGATGCTACCACAATAAAATCTCCAATGAAACCCCTACGAAACAAACATATCAAAAATCTAAACTTCGATCTACAACTATAGCAACTACAAAAATTCTTTGTTCTCCATATCAACAATAACTGATATCAATACAATCTGCAACACAAATATGTTATACATATACATTCACAATAGCTCCATCATCCTCTGACATAGCTCTTGATTTTCACCCTATCTTTGCAATAATGTAGCTCACATCCTCTCTCTTTCAGACCCCTTCTATTTCACACTTTGGCATTTTATCAATGAAGAAATATGTAACCAATAGGAAGCACTAACCCTCATTATCCTTGACTTGATCACCTTATAGAGTGGATCATACTTCCTCAAAATATCTAACCGAATACCATGTGAAAAAACCATAGTAAATGCCCCTGGAATTGATTAGAATGCGCACAAAATGCGGGAAATCCACTCTACAGGGTATAACACACCTTATACACTCAGGAACTACATTATAATGCATATGACAAGCATGTAGGGTGAGTTATAATGCATGTTGTCCTCTTATCAACTGCATTACATTGTTTCTTAGCCCAAAACTTAGTCAAATTGCTCCAACTCTTTTAGAACTTGTCCATCTTCCTCTGTAAGCTTCTCCAGAACTTGTAGATCCTCTACAACCATCAAAAACATCTCAGTAACATGTCATTAGGCCTCTGATCATCATGAAAAAACCTCCAAGGTTATTGACATGAATTTCAACATGATTGACTCCACAGTTGACTCCATAGGTAGACATCCTAGGTCGACATCAATGCCAACACCATGAGGCGAACATGCTTCCCCTTTGGTGTTGATGCCAATCTACAACCATAACACCAAGTTGATCTTCATGCATATTCAACTAACTACAAGTGGATGTTTCACCATCCCCATTTGACACCAATGGCAAAGGGTGGACAAGTATAGTTGAACAACATGTTGAACATTGTTGATATATGAAGATGGAACTTGATCAAATTCTCATACAAGCCAACGCCATGCCAACAAACCATGCCTCTATGCCAACACCAACACCTTGCCTCTATGTCAATACCATGTGCTTTCTTCTGTTGTTAGGTTGAACATGTAATGGGGATGTGTTGATGCCTCTAAAATCCTAGCACTAACATTGGGGATAACCACCCAGTTCGAACCTTAGTACAACTCCTTTTCCGTTTGTTGTGGTGGCTCTGACTGACCAGTTTCCCATAAAATTAATGGTTTGATGATGATTGTTTTATAATGTATAATAAGGATGATAAGTGCTTTAACCTATAACTCAAAAATATACAAATATACTTATCTAACCCATGTAATGTACTATCAATGCGATTTTTGATTATTTCTAATAGACAAATAATCATATAAATGAATTACTAATCGATAGAAAGATGCATTCATAGATAATGATTACATTGTTTAAGAAATTAAACAAAGTAATTATTAATAAAACATATCGCATTCATAACAATATATATCGCTGACATATATTTTTAAAGTATAACAATTCTAAATCTTCATAAATGACATGATAAAGAATTATTTTAAGACCATACATACATCAACAATAGCAACTTTTAAAAGGAATGCTTCATCACATAAGGAAAAAAGACAAAAGAACAATGATAGAAATACCGCATGCATTTGAGTCTTTCTTCACAAAAAAGTAGAACCTTGATCCACTACTAATAAAAATATATTCAGAAGTACAAAAATGTAACTTCTCAAGTCAATTTTTTATGCAAATTGAGGACCATTTCTTCCAAGACATGAAAGGGTTTAAATAATAAAATAAAAACTAACTGTCAATGAAAATCGCTTTGCGCTGTTGAAACCGCAAACATGAAAATCTGGGATTTGGTTTATGAAAATAACAGTGCGATAGCCTTTTAACTGATTCATTGTATCTAATTCTTCTCTTTCACTTGCAACTGACAAATTGAGAGCATTTGTTGAATTTCTGGAGGATGACTCAGCCTAGAACGTAGGTTAGTTGTGTATGTAGCATCTGAAAGTTCGAGAACCATGAAATTGACAGTGTCGGCAAGGCGTTTGGTGGCCATCTACTGGCTGTGTGGCTTTACTAGGAAAAACCAAAATGCATCCCAAGTTAAGTTTTGCACTTTGCTGATTTGTTCTTCTCTGCTGGCCAAATCCTATCTCCATTGATCTTCTAGCGCTTTTGCTTCCAGGAGATTTCTTGGAGAGCAATTGTAGATCAAGTTAGCTAGATATAACTTGTCATTTACCAACTCGATCACACTGTTCATTATATCCTTGGCTCTGGAAGTAGCTCTTTCGGCCTTTATTAACTGTGATTCCCACTCCGAAAACAAGATTTCTTTGTACGATTCTTGGATTTTCGGTAGATTAGCGGCCATGCCTTCTTCTGAACTTTGCCAAGAGAGAAATTTTGTGACCTTATCATTTGTGTTTTCAAATTCTAGTCCGGTGTCAACTTCCTATTCAATGAGTGATGTAGTGATAGTGCATAATGATCAACCAATGATATTTTATGGCAAAGGATATTTAGTTGCCGAGATAAGGCTTTGGTCACTTCCAGGGCTTCTTTCTTGAATTCATCAATCTTCAGATAACCTTTAAATTTCTCTACCTGTAATTGTAGCTGTGCAATTTGTTCTTCTTTAGCCTTCTTTTCCTGTTGAATTGCTGCTCTAACCTTACTGAGTTCTTGAGACAACCTTTGTTGTTTCTGGTGAGCCTATTGATCGATCTTTTGTTTCTCCAGAATTAGTTGTTCTTTTAGTTCCTCATTCTGTTGTTTTTGCTCTGCTAGTTGTTGCTCAAGCTAACTATTCTTCTGTTGTTCCACTACCATTTTCTCTTCAAGTTGGGTGATCCTTAGATCCTTTTCCTTGATTAGTTGGCTAACTTCGAAAGCCTTGTCCATTATAGCGGTTGTATAGGCACCTGCATACTGAGATAACTTAGTTAAATCCTCAAAAGGATTGACTTCTGAGTCTTTCCATACCACATTCATTAGTTTAGCTTAAGGAGTTGAGAATGGTCCCTGGTCAATCTTTCTCTTTTTTCTCTGTCTTTTGACCACAACTCTATGCTTTGGACTGTAGAATATATCCAAGGGTGGTATTTCCTCTACGTTCAATGCAATCTCTTCTAAAGGATTCTCTGGAATTATTTCAATATCATGCTGAGTGTTCACTATGCCGAGTGCCCCTTCAATTGTATTACTAGTAACAATAGGCTCTTGTGTTGCGGGCGATTTTGGCATAATGATGTTTTGGGAGTCATTCTAGTTCTTGATCATTTGATCGAACTGCGCCCATTCTTTGATTAAGTTGGAATCAATATGCACATCAGTATCTAGGAGCTCGCTGGTCTTTTCATTGTCTACTCCTTTTCAGGACTCTTCTCCTTTTCAGAACTCTTCTCTTTTTTAGGACTCTTCTCAATAGTTTGTTCTTCACTGTGGCCTTCTCGCTGCACCATAGGGGCAGTGTTCAATAAACCCAAAGGTAGTGTTTGTAACCTCTATGTCCTGAACTGCATAAACTTATCTACCCCCTGCTCCTAATTCAATCTTTGCTAGATGTTTTACTCGCGAAAATAACTTAGCCGAAGTGAACAAGTCATCATATTCATCTTTCTCGTGTTTAAATTTGGAAAATTTCACCTGAGTGGTGAAGTTGTAAGCCACTGCTCTTGGATCATACTGTCTCTTAGGAATGACAGCTAACTTCAAACTTTTTATCTTCTCTACTTTTTTTTCTGCATGTTTGAAATATGCAGTGCAGCGGAGGGGAAATGAAGGCCACATTTGTTTCTTGGACTCTTTGTGGTTCCTGGACATTCTTATTCCTGTTATCTAGTAAGCTATTTCTCTAGCTAATAGTATCAGGAATGTACAAGGGGAGAACATGTGGATTTGTGGTGTTGCCAAAAAGTCTGACATAGGTGAAATTTTCTTCACCGAACCAACTGTCGGTTGATGTTATGTCAATGTCGGCCTCATCAGATAACTGAGGAGCAGGTTTGTTGAATATGGCCTGATGGACGGGTAAAACAAAACCATGGCAAATTCTATATATATGATCTTTATAATGGGCCTTCCACAAATACTTATGATAAATGTGAATAGGAGTTGAGTCTTGAGGAGTCCATTTCCAACCTAGAATGGGGTAGTCAAAATTGAAATAGATGGTATCCATGATGTAGGCGCTCATATAGAATGGGGGTATTATCTGGGTAGTTACAAACCTATTTCTTCTATAATCAAGGATTTGGCTGGCCATTTTATCTAATAAAATGGTTTCCCAATCCATGATATAAGAGTTAATTGTTACTTCCATTAAAGACACCATTTGTATGGAAAACCTAGCTAAATCAAAGACTCCAAAGAGTCTACATATCATAGCACTAGCATAGCAATAGGGAGATGCTAAGGAGTCCACATAGTACATACCAGAGGATTCAAGCTTATGATTGTTTGGGAAATGTCTCCATTACTTGATAAGGTCCCATTCTACATCGTTCTCCTTGGTGAAATCTTCTAAAAATGCCTTGTTGTAATGTTTCTGGGGGTTTGGCAAATGATACATCTTCTTGACATCTTCTACCCTGAATGACCTGAACATCCTTCCATCGGCTGTATAGAATGATCTGTCGGTTATGTTGATACTCTCGATTACCCATCTCACCAGGTCATTGTATGGTAACGCTTTCGCACGGGTTGCTATTTTTTGGAGGAAGGAGCTGGCTAAATCATTAAGAGTATTTTCTGATTTATCAGTTGAACCAACCGTTTCTCCTTCTTCTTCAATTTCGGTTGGATCCTCAGCTTCGAGTAGATTATATATGCCCTCCCATGAAGTCTTTCCGAGGCCTAAACAGGTAGTATCAGCTGTCAATACCAACTTTGCTGGTTCAACGTTCGCTATGACAAGGACCTTTGCTTTCCGATATTTCTTAGTCATTTTTGCTAGAATAATGATTGCAGATTCGCTCTGCAAAATGAAACAGAAGGGCGTAATAGTGGAAAAAATTGTTAAAAGCTAATACGCGTCACACATGATTAACAACAATTAAGCGCAATAGATGATACGTATCTATAATATATTAAGCTACCACTGATGAAATCCTTGAAGGATTCAACCATAACTGCTTTCTTAATGATTTCCCCGTAACTTCCAACATGAAACTTTAATTCCGTGATGATATGTTGCATCGCAAATTTATAATGGTCCTTTTTAGAATGGGTATCATGACTTCCTAATCGACAATTATCAATAATCGCATATTGCAGATCGGAAGTTACAAGTGTTGTGCTTAAATGGTTCCTTTGCATGGTTGTGATTGCGATCAATGGTGAGCTGGCATGGGGAGGCAGCATGCTTTAAAATTGATAAATTGCTTAAATTTTCTTTGTAATTGACTTATAACTTAAAACCGCATATGTTTGTAATACTTCATATTTTGCCTTTTATCGAAAGCGCGCTTCACAATAATAAAATTGCATCAGCAAATTTCAACGAAACTTTTTGGGATTTGTTTTATGATTTTACCGATGTGTGATTGCGATCGGCTTATCACATCAGAGGTTTTCCATGGAACACTTGGAGTGATTTTTTGATGAGTAGCAATATGCAATTTCCGATAGAGTTATCGCATCAGCGGATCTCAATGGAACACTTTAAGTCCACTATTGAAATAAAGGATGTGCGCGATGCAACATATTCCTTTTATAATTGTTTTCCTTCGATAAAGCTTTATGATAAGGTTTTATTATAATTCAAATTGGATCGGTCCTTATCAAGAGGAGTTTCATGGGTTCGATAGATTTGCAAATTGCGATTGCGATTTAACCTATCCTAAAAGCAAATTTTATATGACCTATTATAAAAAAATATTTTCAAACGCTTTATTGATTTTATTTTTATTCTAAAAGGGGACCCATTTCTTATTAAAGTTTTATATGAAATTTTTTGAAATGGGGAGGGTTGTTGTATAGCACAACAGTCTGCAAACAATATATTAATGTTGCACATCAAGTTTTTCTACTACCATATCTCTCTTTATCACATGCAAAAGATACTCCTCGTAGACCAAAGACTCAACTCATACATGACCAAAAGATATACAATGATTACAAGGCTTCATAGGCCTAATCCATGGCTACTAGAGTAATATATCATGGTTGTACAATGCCTCCAAACAATCGATATATGGTTAAAACATGACTCCTATCTCATGGACAAACATCACTCATATGAATCAACTAATGGCCCATAATAAAAACATGAAAGTACATGGCTTCATAAATGAAATACAATGCTCCTACAATGACACTAAAATCCCATACATGGCTGAAACATGATTTTAAAACTCCATACATGGCTGCCACAATACTCAAGGCTCTCTCCAATGCCTGACCAAGAATCATAACTCTCTACAATGCATGGACCACTCAACCAATGCACCAATAACGAAAACAATAGATATTACAAAGTTGATCTTGCACACATGAGTGCATACATGGCTGAAGCAATAGACTATCACTATAATTCATGCCAACACATACTCTGTCTCTACGCATAGTTGTTACATCAATGCACTCAAATGTGCTTTACATGAATGAAACAAATAACTCATTACTATGCATACCAAATACAAGTATGCTCCTCAACCAATGGACCAAATAAGATGCATGTACATAGATGATTGTTACATCATAATCTTGAAGGTTTTTCATGGCCAAAACATGGTTTCCTTTTAATGCATGCCAAGATAAAATGTTGTTGGACTAATATACCAAATAGAATGCATGTACATGGGCCATTTCAGCAATAATATCAAGAAAAAATGTAGAAACATACGGTTGAAAATATCACTCTCCTCTCCACATGGTTGAACCAATGGTGTTATTCTTTTATGCATGGTTGTACAATAACTTTTCAACCAATTTTCAATGAAAAAAATACATATGTATGGCTAAAAATGTACCCTTTCACTCATGAAAACGTACATGAAGTTTCTACAAATGAATTAGTGAAAGCGATAAGAGAAATGACAAGTAATCCATGCAATCCTCATACCATGCATAAATCCCCCTAAGCTCAGTATACCTCCAACATGTAGGATGATCCTACGAACCTAAATATGCAATGAAGCTCACCAACTCATCATATGTTGTTGCTACACATTTCCAACAACTCATCAAACTGCCATTGATCAGGAGCTCAAAATTTGCCAAAAATTCAAAATTGTAAGAATGGTTTGGAACCTAAACGAACACGTAGATATCATCGCCTTGAATTTGGCACAACTCGTTTCGCGTGAAACATACACAATATGCTCCCAGAAACGCGATATGTTCACTTTGTCAAATAAGTAAAAAAAATTGCATGGGTTGACAGGGATCCTGATAGGGCATTCATACCACCTAGGTGGCAAGGGGAAGATTCTATTGAGTTGGATTCATCTTATTAGTCCACGTGTTTTTGTATGGACCAATGAGGAGGTGACACGTGACTAAGCCTGAGGCCACCACATGTCCTCCTAAGGGCATAGTAAAATTTGTATGGTGAACAGGGCAGAGGCCGGGCTCGACCCCACGACCTCTCATAACACAACGCCAACTCTTACCATCTCGCTCGCATGTGTTTATTAACCTATAAGGGTGGCTGGTTTTATTTAACTATGAGTGCTACAATGGTTGGGGGATCAACGGACTTAACCGCCCCCCATGTGAACACCATCTGAAAGCATCAAATGGTTATTGTAACTGCTAATGGTCATTTTCGCTGATAACCATAACCACAAATAACCTATCATGTGAACACTCTTGTGCAAACCGTTAGCATGTTATATGACCAATGGAGGGAGGGGGCTAGCGCTGAGGGATAGCCCTTGGGCGCATGGCCCCCCATATGACTGATCTTTTGGTTTTTAGGCCTCGGCGGCAAAATTAACGATCCTACAAATCTGTCTGATTTTCGTTGAAAATGTCACTTAGTTAGAGCACTTGGCGGGCGAAATTGTAGGATGATGCTGAATTTTGTGCAAAATGTAGAGCGAATAGTGGGAAAACTAGGAGAGGTCAGAATTTCTCCAGTTTTCGACCAAATTGGATGCAAAAAGAGGCTAGGTAGCCATTTTTGGACATTCTGGACTCATTGTAGTAGTTTTCATAATCAAACGATCACTTCTAGATGTGATTTTTTCATATTGAAGCCTATGGGTGCCATGGTCAACTAGAGTGTTGATTCAATTTATGGAGGAGTTTAAAGATGGAAGATGACCTTATAGGGGTTTTCTATCCTCCATGTGCTTTCTGCAACATCTATTACATAAGTGTTGTAGGTTTTATTCCTCTTTTATCTATATGTGTTTTTGAGAAGAGACTTGTTTATGTACTTCAAGTGGATTGTGGTAATGTTGATACTCTTTCAAGTTGGAGTATGGGGTCTTGGTGTAAGATGCCTATGTTTGCTGAAAGTTTACATGTTTGATTGTAGGTTAACATGTGTATGGAGTGATAACTCTTGCAGAATTTGTTTCTTTGAAGGAGAAACTAACCATTCCATTTCAGCACTTTATGTACTCTTCTTTTTCTAAACATTGAGCATAATGAGAAGGGGTCATGCCATTAGAGTTGATCCATGGAGATGTAACCTAGGAGGAGTGAATTCCTTTAACAATGGCTGGTGTATGACTGATTGATGCATGCTTCCATTTAGTTTTTGATTTCATGTTTAAAGTTTTTCAATAAATTAACTTAAGAAAACACACATAAAGCTCATGATTTTACTTGCTATTTTAGGGTACAAACCTCAAGCACATTTTTGTATTTTGATGAGGATCTTAGCATAGAAAACTAATATTCCACATTTAGATTAGTCGTGCACTCCACTTGAGGCTATATACCTCTCACGAAATTTTGTAGTATGAATATGCATGAGGTAACCATGGACTACATAAGGGGGTGATCTCTCTACTTCATGGGTTGCTTCTCTTTCTTCCTTGACACAATCCTAGACTGCTTCTTTTCATTATTTTTAGAATCTCTACTAGGTCTTCTCTGAATATGTTGGTGCTTTTACCAGATTTTCCTTGAAGAACTAAGAAGAATGCAGTGTCTCGCTATGTGACCAAAGTTGTGACATGTATAACACTCCACATGAATGATATATGATACAAAAGGATAGAGTATATTGTTGTTCATGTTAGATCTACGCCTCATATACAATGTGCGTCTCCTCTATGGGCTAAATCTACAATCAACTACCTTGTGGCCAAACATATTACATGAGACACATAATCCATTAAATGAATAATTATACTTGATGGATGATCTCCTTGCCTACCCATAATGTTGTAAGCTTCACTGATTACTTTTCACACTTTGCTCATACAATTGGTTGCAACATTTCCAAACTTGTGGCATATGTAACACTCTACCTCATCTATCAAAGGAATAAAGGGGCTTTGATTCCTTTGAGATTTGATAGATCTACCATAATCCTCTCTTGGAGTGAATTGTATTCTAAATGTACATTCTCCTCAAGGTATTCTTCTCTGCTATTGTTGGATATGTTGCTTCATTTCTCTGATTCTTATGATATTTTTGAGGACACAAAAACCTTATATTTTTTGTTATTCACATACTCAAGGAGTTGATTTAGTACACGTATGATGGGCCTCCACATGTTTCTTTGAAGACATTTATATTATTTTTTTATTTTTTTTATTATTTTTATTATGACTGGTATATGTAGCGAGAGCTTGTGACCATATTCTAGGAGAATGTTGCCTTATCATGGTTTATAACAATTTGGTTTGATTTATGCTACTAATGGTGAATACGCTTAGTATTTTTCATCAGGTATTAGAGTATTAACTCTTCATAGAAAGAGTTATCAAGGAGCGAATCTAGATCACATATTTAGGGGGAGAATTCTTGCTTCCACTGGATTTGTAGATTGTTGGCATTGTGTTCATTGTGGATGAGCTTGTTATGCATCTATTTTATATTGTTTTATTGCAAGAAGATGTTGATAAAAGTTTTGTTGTGGCTACCTCATGGATATTCATATATGGTTGTATGCTTACATGGAAAAGCTAGTATTTTGTTGGTGCTTACATCAGTAGATTACATCTATATCATGTATTATCGTGCTTGTGTGGCTATTATTGAGATCAGATGAAGGTGCATTGGAGTTGGCACATCTAGAGTGTACATATTGTCATTTATGCATTGTATATCTAGATGTATAATTTATGTTACTACTGATGATCATCAATATTACGCAAATACGGGTTTGAAAAAGATGTTACAGAATGATCACATGTTTGTTGGGATGCATTGAGTTATGGTTGCATTGAGTTAATGGATGAGTGATGAGGGATCTTGTTGTGTTTTACAATTAGATATTGTATGTGTTGCAAAGAGGGTTTGACATTATTGAGATTTCTTTTGTTGTTGGTTGTCAAGGATGTCTTGATGTCAATGTTGATTGTAGATGGGATTTGTGTTTAATTCAGGTGGATCCACTGTCAAAGATAGTGACGCAACCACTTGAGCAGTCAATTTGAATTGTATGGAGATCAACTTGGTGTTGTGGTTGTAGGTCGACATCAATTCAAAAGGGGGAGCATGTTGGCCTCATGGTGTTGGCATTGATGTCAACAAGCTTGGATGTTTTCTCATGAT
The DNA here is from genome assembly GCA_000404065.3 of Pinus taeda. Taxonomy (NCBI): domain Eukaryota; kingdom Viridiplantae; phylum Streptophyta; class Pinopsida; order Pinales; family Pinaceae; genus Pinus; species Pinus taeda. Next base: position 75,943 of record APFE031728249.1, on the reverse strand, counting down.
GATCAAAGGCCTAATGACATGTTATTAAGGTGTTTCTAATGGTTGCAGAGGGTTTACAACTTCTGGAGAAGCTTGCAGAGCAAGATGGACAAGTTCTACAAGAGCTAGAGCAGTTTGAATGACGTTTGGGCAAAGAAAAAAAGTAAAGCAGTTGATGAGGGGACAAATTTAATTATAACTCACCCTAGTAGGCTTGTCACTTGTGTTATAACACACTTCCCAAGTGTACAAGGTGTGTTATAACTTGTAGAGTGGATTTCCCACATTGTGTGCACACTCCAATCAATTCCAGGGGTGTGGTTTTTGCACTTGTTATTTGCTCCAATAGTTAGAGAAAGCCTTCTAGAAGATATTTAAAGTTGAAAATATCCCTCAACCAATGAAGATCAAGGAGGATCAAGTTAAGGATGAGAAGTGTTCAAAATACCAAATCAATTCAAGAGTGTATGAATAGAGTTATTGAGTTTGGTACTCCTTTGTAATTATTGTTTTAATCACTCTAGAAAATTATATATTGGAGATTTCTTTGAGGAGTTGAGGTAGGTCAAGGTATTGAGTAAAAAGAGAAAAAGTGTGTGCAAGTGGAGTAGACTATGCAAATTTTCTGAACACTTGCAAAGACAGAACAAAAGTTGCAGAAGGTAGTAGAAGCATATTTCAACCATCATCTTGAGAAAAGAGTGAGGAGACAGAGTAAGGAATGATTGAATATCATTGAGTATATTGACATTTCTAGTGTATTCATCATAATATTTTTTTTGTATGTAGAGTTTTCTTTTAGATAGATTTATTATATTGTTGAGAGGGATGATATGTTGTATTTGAGTTGTGTAGTTCTCCTTGGATTCCAATATGAAAATGAATGAAAGCATGGCTCTGAGAGTTTGAAGAGTTTAGGGCCTCCGTTTAGTAGTGGCTAAACAAGAAAGGGTTAGTTTCTCCTTGCTGGTGGTGGCCAGCAAAATGGTAGATTGGGAGCGATATCTCCATCCAATGGTGGTTGGACAAGGCTCATTGGGAGTGGTGGCTTCCTACAAGTGGCGGCTAGCAATATTGTTCAAAGGGGTAGTGGCTCATAGATGGTGGAGGCTAGCTAAATATGTAATGATTTGATTTATATAATAATAAAAGAATGAGAAGAAACACAACAACAATGGGTGGTTTTTGTCCCTTTGGGGTTTCCACCAGAAATCATTGGTGTCTTATGTGTGTAATTTATTTTGTGGTTATGTATTATGTTATGATGCTCTGATCTCTCTTTATGTATTTCAAATTGTGAATGTTTAAAGAATTACTCAATTGGCAAAAAAATTATAAATGGCAACACTACTGATTCAACCCCCCTGCCATTCAGTAGTGATCCGAATTTCCAAGAAAGTCGCCATAATAAAAGAACCATTTTTAATAAAAGGTGTGTGATGCATTATTAATATCATGAATTTGATAGCTTTACAAATCATGATTTCATTGTTTAGACATGAAAATTAAAATAATGAAGTGTGTGTGTGTGTGTGGATATGGATATGCATATGTATATATATCAATCACATATTATGATATAGGTCAATGATATTTTTGGTATAGGAAAGCATTACGCTAAGAAATATACACCCATTAAAAAATGTCACATATCGAGATCATAATTTTGGAGATATAGCTTTTTTATGATATATGTAGTATATATTTTCTAGAAATTTGCTAACAATAAAGTTGAGATAATCAATTTTTGGGGCATAAAATGAAGGAAGGTTTTGTAGCTGCTACAACCACCCTCCAAAATTTTTCCCATGCTTTGATTTTGGAGCCCTCCCTTCTATCCACAAGAGCTTATGTTTCACTGTTGTCAAGTATTCATGATTTGATCAAGACTTATTATTTCCATTTGTTCTTGTGTTTTCTAGTTTTCATACTTATCTAATCTTTTGAGTCGCAAGCTAACCTTTTGATTTGACCTTGCAATAGTCTTGGGGTTGTCTCTAGAAACTGCAAAATCTTAGAAGGCAAGCCAACCTTGATGAAGGAAATTGCACAATCCATAATAGCAGATCAGCCTTGAGCCTGATAATTTCACATTTATGGATGGAAGCCTAATACTAAGCTTAAAAAATGTGCAATTGATTCCTTAAGATAGAAACTGCGAAATGCATTGAGCTGGGAAGTTGCCCAATTCTCCAAAATTGCTTGGCAGTGTACATGGAAAGTTTCCCAAAAAAGAAAAAGTGAAAAATAAATCCCTAGAAAATAATGATTCATCATTAGTTTCCCAAAGGTGGCACAATGGCTATTTTTAGAAATTTCCTCCAAGTGTTACTTTTTCCTTGATTTTAGGCATGCACGCCATAAACTCTAACCTACCCAAATCTATTTAATTGATGCCTTTAGAACTCATTTGTACATTCAATATTGGAGCTCTATCATTCCCAAGGAGATCAAGGAGCCTTCAGTGGAGTTTGCACCGCTTTTCCGAGTGATAAGGTGCTCAAAATTATGCTAAAAAATAAAAGTGTCTGAATCTTGATAAGTTTAGCTTCAGATTGAAGAGCTTGTCATCATGAATCCAACGATATGAACGACACTCAAATCCGAGTTCGTATACAAAGGTTAGAGAAAGTCAAAGTTCAACTTTGACTTGTATACATGGAAGAATTGGATGACGTGGCAAGTCCTTCAACGAATGAGGAGAAACCAAGTGGCAGCCCATCATTGGTCCTCACATATCTTAAATCGCAAGTCACAGGCAGAGAGGCGTTACAAATTTTCCCTGGCAGGTTCAGGGTTGTGATGCGATAAGGCCATCACAAATCGCAATCGCAGATTGGCAAGGGGAGAAGAGGTCAGAATCGGCCCCCGACAGTTACCAAGTTGTGATGTGATAACTTACAGATCGCAAATCGCATGTTGCAGGAAGAACAAGTCTTCTTAGGATTGCCATTGGCTCTCCTCCAAACTGCGAAATGCGATAAAGTATTGTTTCGGGAATAAGTACCCTAGGGCTTTGGGTTAGAATCCCAACAAAGCAGAAGAAAACTACAACAAGAAACACTCATACAACTTAGGCAAAATGCTTATATAATCAAACTACGTAAGAGCGACCATACCCGGTGTTGACCACTACGTGTCAACTACCCTTAGCAGTACACCCCCTTTTCTTCGCAAAAGGGTAGAGCTTGATTGACATGTCCGTGCCATTCGATAATCATCATCGACCTGATCATGTTATGTTGTAAACCCAGTCTGCATGTGTGAATTGTAAATAATCTTAGCAGAGTTGAGTCATGTATGTAAATTTCCTAGGTGGACCTAATGTTTTAGTGATAATCTACGTTCCGGAAGGTTTTTTGTCTCACCGATCCATGATCGGCAGAGTTTTCCTTCAGCCTAACCCCAAAGACGGAATGAATTTTGTCATTAGAATCTTAGAGGAATCCTAGTGTGTTAATCTGCTAGATTATATTTGTGTCGCGGAACTGGGTGGTCTATGAGGGTCTATGTCAAATGGGTTTTCCCCCTTGAGATGTAAAATTGTAAAAATAATGATGTAAAATTTATTAAGGGTTAGAAAATGTTTTAATCCCCTCATAAGTCCTAAGTCCTAGGTCCTAGGCGATTTTTCCCAAAGGCTAAGTTCGAGGATCCATTTAAAAATAAAAATTAAGAAAATTAAAAAATCAAATAATAGATAAAAA
>APFE031728249.1:36377-68471 GCA_000404065.3 Pinus taeda | reverse complement strand
ATTTATTTTTTTTATTTTTTTTTGTCTTTTTCTTTAAGTTGGAAAAAGAATAAAATAATGCTATAGTACAATGGAAAGAACGAGTGTCAGAGAAACATATGATTTAGTTCTTGGGAGGGGAACATTCCTATGCTCAATGCAGAGAGGCGAAACTCGTCAAGGACACTCAAAGGGATGCTCTTTCCACAGGTAAAAGGATGTGCCAAGTTACAGAAGCTAAGTGATTGCATGGTTGATTTTGCAGAAGACATGGTCAAATAAGTGGCTTAAACACGAGTCCAAGTGAAGTCAGCTTAAGGCCAAAAAGGTGCAAATAGTCAAAATGCAATGCAACAGTACAACTCAACACAAAGGAGCCTCTAGGGTATAAGGCCAGAAATCAATGCGGAAGAAAGGAGAATGTGTCTTCAACGCATAAGTCATGGCGGGACTAAAGAGGACTCCCTAGCCTGCTCAGTATAGCAGCATGGGCAACCAATGTCAGTGATGTTCTAACTAAGATTCCCATGCAAAGGATCGCTCTATCATCACATCATGATTTCAAAATCGGCGAGTGGAAATGGTTTGCTAACCAAGATATGACGGGGTCAACCCTATGGCTAATGTATCACTAAATGGAGGCTATTATGCAAGATGCAGCGGAAAATGGTTTTCCCTAACCTAAATGCAAGTGAGTGAACAATACCTGCCATAACGGGTCAACGGTCATGGGACTGAAATAACATCTCGAAGAAGTCTCCAAAATATCCTGAAAAAACAACCCACTCTTGACAATCCAAGCCCACTGGTCAAAAAATCCATGAGACAAAAATCAATTTTTGAAAAAATATTTTGCAATTTCAAAGTTATATAATGACTTTTGGGCTCACAGTTTTTTCATTTTTGTTTGGAGCAAAGCGCTGTGGAGCAAAACGGAGCAAGCTTTCCTTTGAACAATTGGACCATTCAAATCACCCCAAAGTTATCAGGTAACCCTCAAATCATACTTCTAATGCTTTGTGATATTTTTTAGAAGTTTTCTTAAGGTTCTGACCGTGGTAAATTATGCCCAAAAATTCAACTCTGCATACACGCAGGTTGGATGTGAGTGTACGTGAGTTAAAGTTTAACATAAAAACTAACGGTTGAAACTCTAATTTTTTGTAGGATGACTATCACATGGAGGGAAAGAGAGCATACCACTATTGATAATGAGGTAATGAATGACCAAAATGCACTAGACGCTCTGAGAGGCTATGGCTTATTGAAATTCTTTAAAATGCCAAACATGAAAGCCAACACGCACTTGCTCGAACTATTGATCCACTACTAGAGTGCAGGAGATGTTGCCTTCATGATAGACCAGATGCCTCTACGAATTGAGGTTGAAGACATCCACTTTATTATAGGTCTCTCCCAAAGAGGGGAGGTCGTGCATTCGACTGGCAGGACAAGAAGTAGTCTTTCAGTAGAAGACTATGTCCATATATACTGTCCTGGACATCCAGAGAAGATTGGAAGTCAAATTCCAATCAAACACGTAGAAATTTTATCCCTGAGGATTCTACTATTTACCATTGCACGGGTAAATGGGTCAGCTTCGCTGCATCACGCATCACGAGTGTCCATGAGCCCAGCAGTGGAATGTCTTACCACGGTATTTGACTGGTGCACGTATCTTCTGACTAACATGAAGAGCCAATTGACCTCTATACATAGGGTCAGACGAAGAATTTTAGATATGGGACTATCTTATGCTCATTCTTCTTCGAGAAGGTACTGGGGCTATGTCCCAAAGTATTAGTGTCCATCAGCAGCCCTAAAGATCCACGAATGGGTAGATGGGCATACTTGATGAAATGCCTTGGAGGCGGGGACGTGCCTAGAACGACTTTTGATGATGAGTTTTTCACCTGGTGGGACCAATAGATCATCGCAGTCGACGACTACCTGTATGCCGGTATGGATTTCCGAGGAGATCCAGCCTTAGTGTTACCACCAAATGCGGCATGGGGAGACATAGGTAACAATTTTTTAAGTTTTTGTGAATTTTAAGGTTTTTTGGATTTTTTAATATGAAATGAACTTAGAAATATTTTTGATTAGACAGAATACTGACGAAATTACCATGTTCCAGATGTGGGTCCAGTGAGACTAGATGGATTACCGAGGCACCAACGTCGCGGAAGAGGGGCCGAAGAGGCAACATCTGAGACAGAGAGAGTCCTATATGCAGTTCAGAGAAACTTAGTGAGACTAACTCACCAGGTATCTATGATAGCCATAGAGGACCTACCTAAGGAGATGCAGCGCCGCGTGGTAGGGGTACCATGGGACTAGGTTCAGATACTTCGGTGTGTAGCCAACGCGATGGTTAACTTTTTAGCTGCTCATCCTAAGCCAGGTCGATAAACAGACCTATGTATGACTAGACATGATTATGGGCATGAACCCAAATTTTGAGGGCATCTTGTCCCAATTTTGTATATTATTTTTTGAACACTTTATCTATATACAGGTGATTTTATGATATATATACAGGTTTGAATTTTTTGATGTTATTTAATTAGATGAATTATTAATGTACCAATCTAATGCTTGATTAGCAATATAGTCTGTTAATGAATTCTCAGATCGTCGAATGTGAACATATGTAATATAAATAAATGATCGTTGCAACATTCTCACTCTAAAAAATTGGCGATATATATAAGGATCACGGACCCGATAAATGTTATTTAATTGTGACACCACCAACTGTGAGTCTAGATAACCTACCAACGAATCAATCCCATAAGAAATTGCTTTAGATAGTACATTAAGAACGATATTATATTTGACAGTGTTATTCGAAGCAGGGCCAATACATACTCCCCTCAACACCAACAACTGGCCAGATGGATAATAAATCACCCAAGCCGCGGAAGCAAGATTCCGAGTGTGCTGACTAGCACCATCGACAAATCTGAAATATATCGAATCATCCACCAACACCTGCCAAAGCAGATAAAAAAATGTCGATATCACAAAATTCCAGACAAATATGTACAAAGATACAATATATACAAACAAGCAATTGCTCGACCAAGGCCTAAGCAAAATACTTCTTAAGGTAGAGCCCATTTCGGGGCTCCGCTAGCTTGTTCCCATCAAAATCAATTAATTCATAGGCCCTTTTTTCCAAAACTCACTTGACTATAACCACATAGACTTGAATTTTCTTACCCCCAGGGCATCTTTGTCTTGGTCATAGACTAAGACAAGGTCGACTTCAGAAAAAAACCCGAGGATGGATAGCTTTATCATACTAAGTTTTAACCCTCTTCTTATGGGCTTCATTTATTATGGCTACATCTCGATGCTTCTCATTAAGATGTTCCAAATGAACGAGGCATTCTTTGAGACTAGACGACTCTGGAAGAAGTTCTATAGCTAGCTTAAGGGACGAAATTTCACATTCGATAGGAAAAATAGATTCCAGCTCGTAAACTAATTGAAAAGGAGTAACACCGGTGGCAATCTTAACCGAGGTTCGATATGCCCAAAGTGCTGAGTGCAACATGATGTGCCACTTGGATTGATTTTTATCAATTGTCCTTTGCAGGATAGTCTTAAGGGACTTATTCACGACTTCGACTTGCCCATTGGCCTGAGGATAATATGGAGATGAATGCTCCTGCCGGAAGCCCAACTTGAGAGCTAATTCGGTCATCAGTTGATTCTAGAAGTGACTGCCATGGTCAGTGACAATCTCTCTTGGGATACCAAATCGTGAAATAACCTGGTTGAAGAGAAACAGGGCTGTTGTTTCACTATCATTTTTGTAAGTAAGCATGGCCTCAACCCACTGCATAGAGTAGTCCACGACCACAATGATGTACTTGTGATTCGCTGTCGAGGGTGGATTACAAGTAGTAAAATCAATGCCCCACTTTGTAAATGGACCGATAGTGATAATAGGAAAAAGTGGAGCTGGATGCGTGCTCATTTTCTGGGTATAGATTTGACAAGGATGGCAACGTTTGACCGCTTAAATACAATCTTTGAAAATTGAAGGCCAAAAGTAGCCTGCACGCAAAATTTTCTGGGCCGTTGCAAGCCCTGATAGATGACCACCACCAGCTCCACTATGGCAATCATTAAGTACAGACTCAACTTCTTCCAAAGTTAAGCAATGCCTAAGGATTGAGTCAACCCCTCTGCAATCTAATGTATCACCAATGATAACATAGTTTTTGGCAAGGTGACGTAACTTTCGACGCTCATATTTGGAGAAAGCAGGTGAGAACTTTGAAGTCTGGAGATATATAATGATATCTCCGTACCAGGGATCTTGTGAAGAAATGAGGAATAAATGTTCGTCGAGAAAATTTTCCTCATAAACAATGGCTTCCTCACAAGGTAGCTCTGAAATTAATTCTGGAAAAGCTAATGACTTCTTAGATTTGGATGACAAGAACTCGAGATCGAATTCTTGCAAAATAACAATCCATCAATTATACTTGTCCCCAATCACTCGCTTACTGAGGACAAACTGAAAAGGATTGACAACCGCTAAGACGAACGCTTTGTGCAGCAAAATGTAATGACGAAGCCGCTAGACAACATGGACAACTGCCAAGGCCAATTTCTCGATGGGAGAATAGCGCAACTCAGGTCCTACTAAGCCTTGACTCAAGTAGTAGATTACATGCTCACTGAGAGCATCATCCTCCTGAACCAGAACCATGCCAATGGTTGATTCTGCCACAACGAGATACAAAAGGAAATCTCTGCCATAATTTGGTGGACTCAACAATGGAGTAGAGGTTAATGCCTTTTTCAAAGCATAAAAATATCATTGCATGAAGTCATCCCATAAAAATGGAACTCCCTTCTTAAGAAAACACATAAATCCTTTGGTAATCCCGGCGTAATTTGCTATAAATCTCCTCAAGAAATTTGCCTTTCCTTGAAGACTTTGAAGTTGACGAATGGAAGACGGGGGAGACAAATAAATTATTGCCTCAACCTTGAAAGGATCAACACGAATCGCTTCAGCCGATATGAAGAATCCTAACAGCCGACCAGATGTGACCGCAAAAACACACTTATTCAGATTCAACCATATTTTATAAAAATGACATCTCTCAAAAACTAACTGAAGGTGGCTGGGATGATCAATTCTCTTACGAGAACGAGCAGCTAAGTCATCCAAGTAAGCTTTGATAACTTCGATAACATGATTTATGTCATGGAAAGCATAAGACATGCCCCCCCGAAAAGTAACTCCAACATTTTCAAGACCAAAAGGCATCTTTTTGTATGCAAACATGCCCCAGGGACAAATAAAGGATGTCTTGTGCTGATCCTCTGGACAGATAGTAATTTGATTGTAACCAGAGAATCCGTCCATGAATGAAAAAATTTCATTACCCGCACATTCATCAACAATTTGATCAATAAAGGGTGTGGGGTGATTGTCTTTTGGACAAGTTTTATTTAAATCCGTAAAGTTCAAGGGTTTGAAAAATAATGAGTTTGAAAGAACTCTTTCTGTGAAGGTCCCCTAGAGGATGAAATTGCATTAATTCTAGCTGTAGGAGCAGGAGGTCAAATATACCCAATAACGAATATTACATCCCAACTCCAAAATTATCAATAGGTTGACAGGGATTGTCCATCAATGGAACGGTAGTCCGAAGTTGCGTGGCAGTCACCTGGAGAATAATCCAACTGATCAATTTTAACAATCCTCCCCTCATGAGGAAAACAGAGGATGTGGAATAAACATGAAACTATGGCATCCATCTCGTAAATCCAATTCCTGCCTAAGAGGAAGCTATAATCCAGGTTGGCATCGACGATTTCTACCTCAATATTTATGACCTTTCCCTCAACACATATAGGAAAGGCTGGGATAATCCCATGTGGCCTATGAGAATGTCCATTAAATGTTGTCAAGAGAGTCGGTGAAGGAACAACTGAAGGTGATCCAATGGCCTTCCAACATGACATAGACATTACGCATGTGGAATCTCCCTCATCTATAACTATTTGAAAAATATTGGTCTTTCGGTAAGTGGGCTTTATCTGGAAAGCCATATGATGAGGAAGTCCCTTTTTGACATTTAGCATATCAGAAGTGAGCACTAAAGAATTTTTTGGATCTATTGCACCGACTGCTGAAAACAAAGCACTTCTCCGAGCAGGGCACGACTGGAGTACCTCCAATGCAGACATAGCACAAGGAATTTGAACTAGATCTTCTACAATCGAGTAGTTCTGGGTTGATCTAGCATTAGGCTTAATAGTCAAGCGCTTTAAGGAACCTTTCGATATCCGAGGTATAGACTCAACAAAGGGTTGCTCAATATGAAGTGGGTCTATGGCTTCGGGAATAGACTTAGACTTAGATGTTTTTGTTTCATCATAATCGCATGCTTGCGTAGCGACATCGTTATGAGAGCTCATGATATAAACATTTGAGGAATTTTCCCCTTCCTGGTTGCCGCCTACGAAGGTACGAGCGTTTGAATTCTCGCCATCAAGTAATTGTTGCCTTTGAGGAAAAGGGTTAGTCAGAACAGCTTGGGAGCTAGAGGACCCTTGCTGCACTAATAAGCCCTAAAGATCTTGTATCTTAGGGCAGAGGTGAGTCAAATGATCTCCATTGCATAACTTGCATGGAAACTTTACCTTTTTCTTCGACTCTTTTCTACCATCACCGGCACCATTGCCAGGTTGTTTGCATTACTTTTCCCTTCCTGGTTCTTCTTCTTACCTCGTCCCTTGCTCTTCCCATTAGATTATTGATTTCCTTTGGGGTTAGAGGCCTGAATAATATTTATAGAGGTAGGTTGGGAAGGTGTAGGTGTAGACGGCGCTGCCTGGTTAGAAGAAGCACTTTGTAAAGACAACTGTTTCAATTGATTCAAAAGGTTCACTGTGTTAACATCAATCGATCGACTATACCATCGGTGTGGGGGCTTGGCTTCGTTGTAACTAAATAAACCTTAGATCTAGGAGCATCAGGTAGAAATTTCTGAAGAGTACCAGACTGAGAATATATTAGTTCTAATTGTTGGGCTCGAAAAATAGCCTGCTCTTCCGAATAAACACCGGAAAGAGACATGTCCTTTGAGATCTCAAGTTGTAATGATTTGAGAAACCATTCAAGAAGGAATTCTGGTGTGATTTCAGCTTTGATAAGCCTTTTTCTCCTTCTCTATTCCTGAATGTCATCTGAGATGTGAGTTGCGGTGTCTTGTTGAAGTTAGCCATAAGTTTAGTTCCAGCTTCATATCGAACATGCAACTGAAAATGGTTCAAAAAGATATTATCCAAATCACAGAAAGAAGTATAGGTGCCCCCTGGAAACTCTATATACCATTTGGCATCATTTCCAATCAGGGTGCGCTGAAATAACCTCAACCTGATCGAATCATCTATGAGGGAGTTGGATGAGCACCATAAGTGAAATGTGGTCACATGGTCTCACGGATCTTCACCGCTTTTCCCCTCAAACTTTGGGATTTCCGAGGGAAGTTTAATTGTGAACGGAGGCCAAATCAGATTGTACCAAATTGGATCATTCTTCAATTTAGTTAAGTCTGGCAAGTTAAGTGTAGCCAGAAAAGGAAGTCATGGGGGACCTTGTGAATTCCATCCAGAGTGGGTGGGGTTCCCAAAGTCTAAAAAGAATGACCTGGATTTTGAGAAACACCAGGTTGCCCGAAGTAACTCGTAGAGCCTGCTAAACCAAAAGGCGGTCCTTGTGGTCCAACAAAATTCGGAGTTTGACCAACTCCTGCCGAAAATCCTCTGTAACCAGTGAAGTTACCCCCCAACGAAGTATTGAAAGGAGCTGACAACCCCTGATAAGGATTCCATGTGTTAGCAAAGGGTGGAAAATTTTGAAACAAATTAACCGAAGAATATGGCACATTCCCTTGTTGGCTGAAAAATTGATTCCCAAATCCGATCCCACTAACCGTAGGGTTTTTCCAACTCTGGAAGGGGTTACTACCTTGACTTGTAAAAGGAAAAGTCATTGACTTTACTGTCGAATTGGAATGTGGTATATGACCACTTCTAAATGGGAAACCCTGAAAAGAAGCTGATCCACTCATCATGGATGTAGAGGTGGTCGATGGTATGTTCAAAGGAACTAAAGGAATCCCGTGAGACGACATTCCATAAGGGAAAAATCCAAAATTGGATGCAATAGCTTGAGAACTTCCACTCATTGACGGAATGGAAGTAGACCCAAATATAGTCGTGCTAGGAGTAATAGAAGGGATGGAAATAATTCCTCCCCCTTGCACATATATGGAAGTCTGCATGCTTGCAACACTCGTCGTAGATGCCATTCTTCTAGCAGTGGTCATCGAAGGAATAGATGTATGTCAACCTGGACTCGAAGGCCTATGAGTTGGAGTTCTGACGTACAATAGAATGTCTGGATGGTCAGGAGGAAGAGGAGAATTCAAAGCCACAACCAACTCTAAGAGCTCTTCAACTTCGTTATTATCTTCCAACTGAAAGAGTACTTGATAAAGACCGGGTGTGTTCCTCTCTAACTCTGTACTGGTGCTAAGTATATCTTGTGAACTAATGACCTCAAGCGGAGGATCAGTATCCAATGCGCCTGCTGCTACTAGTTGAGAACCACTGGAAAAATCGCTCCTACACCTTCTAGGAGAAGGCTCAGGACTCATGGGTGATATCCCATGAAGTCTCCTAGACTGTCGAGATGGTTGGTCAAGCACTTTGAATTATTTAAAATATCTACTTAAAGACTCAAAAAATTATAGAGCTAGGCCGACTAGGAGCAAAGAGCACTCACTAAAAAGTCCCTCAAGATATTAGCAATCAAACAACTCTCGAGTATTTTTGCTCCAGGTGATTAGGACGAGACACCAAAATACAAGAAAGTTAATAACAAGGGCCTTCTAAAAATACACTGGGGTAATTACGCCCCAGGTCTACTAGAAAAGGTATTAAAGGTAGTTATGCTGACCTCCATACAACAACCTTTGCCGGTGCAAGTCCCCAATCTTCACAAGGGTGCCCTCCAAAAGTATTGTTGAACATGATACAACATCAACCTCAGGTGCCATGGGATTCCCCTTCGTATCCACCTATGTGGTCCCTAGGATAGGCAACTATGGTCACCAACTCGTATCAGAAACCGGGCAGAATAGTCATGAGGTAGGATCCGAAAAGTAAGAGAGGGGGTATCTCTCGTCCTTATCTTCACTCACCCTCGTGCTTTACTCCTAGTTATGGAGCTTTCTCGGTCTCCCTAACGATATTGGATTTCGCTCATTAGTCAAACTTCTATGTTTTGTAATTTGGATCGGCCTTAGAGAGTTAACTCTCCTCTTGCCTAATACAAGGCCCTAATAAAGCTAAAATTGTTGGTGTATTCTGATGACAATACAAAAGTTCTAGTTTATTTTAATTAAGCGCTTGATTTTAATGGTTGTTCTTTAGGTCAAGGGTATATATGGAAGTGAAACCAATGGTGTTTGTATGACGCAAAAGAAATCAATGAAAAATTAACTACATGAATGCAATCATTTTTCTTTGCTAAAAAGAGATCTCTACGTGGGTTCTACGAAACTTCTATAAAGCAAAATAATTTTTCTTTTCTTTTCTTGAAACGCACTTCACACACCCAAAAACTAAAAGACTACGAATGCTTTAACAATGCAAACTACCCTAATTCAAGATACAATGGAGATGCAAGATTCTAAATCACTCTAAAAAGAGAAATCAATTGTTTATAACTATCAATGAGCCAACTTAAGTATTGAAGAGGATACAATTTTTGAACACAAAATTCTCTCCAAACAAGAAGGAAAAATTGTAAAAGATCGCAATTCACTTTCAAAAACCAAAAGAAACCAAAATCAAACTTGGCAAAAGAAAACAAAAACAAAGTCTTTTGAGATCTTTTCTTTTTCAAGAAACAACCAAAACAACTTTTTGAAATCACCCAAAATGCTACTAAAACTCAAAGATCGAAAGGAGAGCACAAGGAGTCTTTGCAAGTTACAAACTCAAATATGAACGAAAACTTGAGCAAAAAGGCTTCAACTTGTACTAAATGACCCAAACAATAACAAAGAGCTTGAAAAACTGACTAAGAAGCCAAGAAAGAAATACTTTCAAATTCGTCAAAAAGACTTTCAAAAAGCAAGAAAAGCTATAAGGTGACAAAACGAAGGAAAGTAAAGCAAGTAGATCCAAAAACCAAGCTTGACACTGAAACTGAAAAAAATATCTCGTTCTGGAGGACCAGAACAATCAAGAACTTCTAAACGAAGTCTTGTGTGCCAAAACACCAATTACAAACTCGCTCAAAAATCAAACCTAGGCCAAATATTTTGAGTGAGGAAGAGACTTCGAAACTGTAAACTTGTAGAATAATTAAATTCTTCAGACAGAAATTGACCACATAGAGACTAAAAAGACCAGGCAACAAATCTACCTGGGCAGAGAGATATGAAAAAACAATGCAAAAATGGTATATGCAACTGTGTTCAAACACAGAGGCGTGTACACGCGCTTATGGTATAGGAAACTCGCGTATATGCGAGTTCACTTCACATAAAAAAGCTTGTGTACTCTACTGTAAACAAAGTAAAATGTGTATACAAAGCTTTGCAAGAAAAGTAAAAAACAAAGCAAGATAAAAAAGATCAGACTTAAGGTCTGAGAGTCTAGTAGACCAAATAAGACTTTAACAGCAAACAAACCAAATACTGAGCCCTGATTGACACTAAACAACCCAAACTAGGAATAACAAGATTGTTATCTCCAATGGAGTCGCCAATTCTATTTCAGGAATAAGTACCCTAGGGCTTTGGGTTAGAACCCCAACATAGTAGAAGCAAACTACAACAAGAAACACTCATACAACTCAGGAAAAATACTTATATAATCAAACCACGGAAGAGCGACCGTACCCGGATTTCCTTCGTTTGAGTAGGTCCTACAGGGTTTAGACTCTTTGCAACTCCCAATGTTCTTCAAACCTGTAAAATCATTCAATTCGAACATACATAGCAGTATAGAAGTAAAGCATATTCACGAATCTAACTTTATATCATATAAACAAATAATTGATCATACATCAAAACAACATTCATATATGAAGTACAACATAATTTGATGCATAAACAAAGTTAATTTCCGAAACAAGACAACATTTCTTTTATTGCAGTAAGCTATAAATAAAATGGAGAGAATTCACCTGAGTCTTCTTCTTCCGGCTCCAAGTGGAACCGTCCTCCAGATTCATCCTATCCCAGCCTTCAACAATCTTCTTCCATAACCAACACCATGATATCTCAAGCAAGAGGGAGAATATCTATAATCAAGGAAACAAGGGTTTCTTGAAGCTTGGGGAAGTGCATGAGGCATAGGGATTCATTAGACTCAGTAAGGGATAATCTCAGTGTAATAACTCCATCTCTTCTCCTCCTTTAGGCCTTCCCATAGAAGTCTATTTATACTTATCCCAATTAGTTTTTTAGTTGGGAAATAGTTGGGACACGGGCAATAGGAGGTAATAAACAGGTAAAACTCGTGAACTCCACCCATAATTAAGGAAAATTAATTTTTTAAGTGTTTTAACACATAAACGCAGGTTGGGTATTGACTGACTCGCGTGTGCACACTTTTATCTCAGGGCAAAGTAGCATAAAAAATACCAAGGGTGGTAAATGATGCTATAACAAGTACCCTGACGCAAGGTGTTTATAAATTATGGTGAAAACTCCCATCGGGTTTGCCGATATCGCAATCACAGTGTTCTGCCGTGTTAAAACGACCTTCAGCCCGCTGAACTTCACCGATTGCGATTTGTGATACAACCAATAGGTTATGGCCCGCGGCGCGGCGAAATATTCACTTGGTTAGCGGATTTTGGAGTGGAAATGAGGGTTTCTGCCGGTTTTGGAGCAAGTTGTGGGACAAATAGTGGGAGAAATAGGAGAAGTCATAACTTCTTTAGTTCTTATCCAAATTGGATCCAAAAAGAGGATAGATAGCCATTTTTTAGTATTCTGAACTCATTGAGACACATTTTAGAGGCATCTGAGCATTGCAAACACACTTTTGCTGTAATTTTGAGCATAATAAAGAGGCCCAAGCCATTGGAAGTTGGACCAAGGAGACGTAGCCTAGAAGGGGTGAACTCCTTTATCATGTGCTTGTTATGTGTTGTATTTTGATGTTGTTTGCTGTTATTTTGTTGTTGTTCAACATATGTTTTTTTTTTTTTTTTTTTTTTTATTTTTTTTTTTTAACATTTACATAATAAATTCTCATGGGAATCAGTTAATAAGCAAAAGTATTGAATCCTTAAGCACTTGATAATAAAATGATAATCATCTTGGGTTTTATTCTGAATGGGGAATTAGCACAACATTACTAATCTACTCCATTTCAGATCAAGTTGGTATCAGAGCACTGGTTTTTGCTTTCTAGATTTTCTTTGTGAAAGAACGATTTAATTATTTGCAAGTTTATGTCATGCTTACAAGGTTAAAGCTCAAAAGAGGTGAAGGAAAGTTTGTTGAAAGCCCTGAAGTTGGATCAAGGGGAAGAAGAGCAAGGTTTCCAAAGTCTTCTACACTAGTACATCCTCAAGTTGCAGAAGTTTCAGTTGAGTTTTCAGAGATCATGTCTCATGAAGGAGAACCTACAAACATGACCAAAGATGAGAAGGCCTTCAGAAAGGCTTTCTTTGATATGACAAATATGGTGAAGGTCCTCTATGAAGAGAGGAATACCAGATTGTAAGGAGAAAGTTCCAAACCTCCCAAAGGAGAAGGTTCTTCAGGAGGAGGTAATGGAAAAGGAGGTAATGGAAATGGAGACAAACCTCCACTCTCTCCACCATCTTCTTCATCTTCTACTTCACAAGCATCTTCACACTCTTCCACTAATACAACCCTTACTCATACTCATCATCATTCTGCAAAAGGAACTGGTAAATAACCTTTTCTAAAGCTTGATGTTAAATTCGAGTTACCTATGTACAATGGAGAAGTTAATGCATAAAAGTTGGATAACTGGATTTGTCAGCTGGAGGTGTATTATAGAATTCAAAACCTTCAAGGGGATGATATCAAAATTTAGTTGGCTTCATTGAGAATGGAGGGTGATCACTCATTTGGTGGGAAGCAAGGACTCAAGAAGAGATCAAAAAACATGTTAAGATATCTATTACTTGGTCTGATTTCATTGTTGCTATAAAAATATAATTCTACCCTTTAGCCCATATGAAAAAATCTATCATGAATTGGCAAAAATTGAAACAGTTAAAAGGTCAAAATGTGCAAGATTATTCTCAAGAGTTTAGGATAAGAGCTCTTATGCTAGGAGTAGAATTACAGTCACAAGATACCTTGTTGAAATACATAGGAGGGTTGCATAGCTATCTTCGACACGCCATTATTATGTTTAGTCCCATGAATATTGATGAGGTCAGTGTTCAAGCTACACACCTCGAAGAAAGAGGGAAAAATGTACAAGAAGAAGGTAAGAAGAAGCCATTCTAGAGTGGTGAAAAAGGGAAAATTTTTAAAGGAAAGCAAAAAAAAAATGCTTCTATTAAGAAAGAAGGGGAGAAACCCGTGTGAAAGAATTGTTCTAAGGAGGGTCATGATGAAGCACATGATTGGAAGCTTCATCCTGAATTAAGACTAAAGAAATCGAACAATAAATGGAAGCAGAGGAAAAACACTATTATACAACAAGACTTGGGTTACGTCTCAGGTGATGAATAAAAAATTGTAGCCACAGTCACTAAGGGAAAAGCCGTGGCAAAAACAAGCAAAGAGGAAGTCGTGGCGAGAACCATCACAACAAATAACTCCAACAATGCTTCAAATGAGGAAAACAAAATAGAGTTGTTCCATATTCGAGTTATTTCCAAACACACAAAAATCGATATGCTATTTGACAATGGATCTCAGGAAAATTTAAGCTCTGCAGATTTGGTCAAGAACTTAAATCTGGAAACCATGCCTCATCATAAACCGTATCCGTTGGGATGGATAACCAAGGATTCCAATTTGCAGGTCAAATGAAAATGTGTATTTAGGTTTGTAATCACTGCCAATTTTGTTGATGAAGTCGAATTAGATGTAGTGCCGCTGGATATTTTTGGGATTGTGTTAGGAAGCCTGTATTTGTATGATATGAAAGTTGTTTCCATTGATTTGAGAACAAGTGTCATCTGTTTAAAGATGGAGTGGAATATATTGTGAGATCCCATCGCCAAAAGCTTAATCTGTCGTTGGCAAGCACAAGGCAAATGAAGTGACTGGTCAATTCCAGCAAGAGTCTTGTGCTCCTTATGATCAAGCAGAAGAATGACAGGGAGCAGGAATCCTTTGCAGGCTGGGATGGAAAGCTGAAAGCTGAACTGTTTGATGTGGTCAATTAATATGGAGACATGTTCCAAGAACCAAAGTGATTGCCACCAAAAAGGGGAATTCAACACGAAATTTAGCTACAACAAGACTGTCCACTCCCAAATATTGGTTTGTATCGAATGTCAATTCTGGAAAGTTTTGAAATTAAAAAACAAGTCCAGGAATTGTTAGATAAAGGTGTAATTCGTCCCTCTACTTCACCATGTGGTTCACCACTTGTTTTGGTACCCAAGAAAGATGGAACCTGGCGCATGTTTGTAGATTATCGAGATTTGAATAAAATTACCATAAATAATCTACACCCACTGCCAAAAATAGATGATTTGCCAGACCAGTTGAAGAATGCAAAATATTTCACTAAATTAGACTTGAGAAGTGGATATCATCAAGTTAGAATAGCTGAGGAGGATATTTGGAAGACTGCTTTTAAAACCAAACAGGGATTGTTTGAGTGGCTGGTTATGCCTTTCGGTCTTTGCATCACTCTAGCTACATTCATGAGAGTTATGAATGATATTTTAAGATCCTTTCTTGATGAGTTTGTAATTGTCTATTTAGATGATATTTTGATATTCAGCAAATCACGAGAAGAGCATGTCAAGCATGTGAGGAAAGTGTTGGATGTCTTGAGAAAAGAACAGTTATTTATGAAGATGTCTAAATGTGAATTCAGGAAAACTTACTTAGTGTATTTGGGCCACATAGTTGAAGGAGGTGAGCTAAAGCTTGACCCCTCTAAAGTTTTGGTCATTGTGAATTAGCCAATACCCAAATTAGTTACAGAAGTAAGGAGTTTTCTGGGAGCAACGCAGTACTGGAGGAAGTCCATTGCCAATTTCTCTTCCATAGCAGCTCCTCTACATGCTTTGACTAGCATGAAGGTTGTCTTCCAGTGGGGAGGCAAATAACAAAAAGCATTTGATGCTTGAAAACAAAATATTAGTTTAGCCCTAGTTTTAGCGTTGCCGAATTTGAAAGAACCATTTGAAATACAACAGATGCAAGTGACTACGCAATGGGCATAGTTCTTTTACAGCATGGTATGCCCATTTCATTTCATTCTGAGATTTTTAATGGTGCTGTTATTAGTTATCCTACCTATGATAAATATCTTTACGCATTAGTGCAAAGTGTGAAGAAATGGAAGCATTACTTGATGGGAAAAGAAACCATTATTCACACTGATCATCAACCTTTGCAATATCTGCAATCTCAAACAAAATTGCAACAATCAAGGCACTTTCATTGGATGGGATTTTTACAACAATTCCACTTGGTAATTAGGTACAAGAAAGGTATTTATAACAAAGTTGTTCATATGCTTTCTAGACCGATTGTTAATGCAACCATTTTACTCAAGAATTATTATGTTTTGCCTGAACGTTATGTTGAGAAATATGCACATGATGCCGAATTTCAAGAGGTATATTTAAACTTGAGTCAAGGCCACCAAGTTGAGGAATTAGACTACAATGTACATGATAATCTGTTGTATCATTTGGGAAAACTTTGTGTTCCATAGGGAGAGAGAGTAAATGTCACAAGGGAAGCACACACTTCTCTTATTGCGGGATATTTCGGCGTAAGTAAAACAATGGAAAATCTTCAGAGGTATTTTTACTGGCCTCGTATGCTTGAAAGTGTGTCACATTTGATCAAAGGTTGTTCATTGTGTGCAGTCACTAAGCCTAGTAATAGGAAACTAGGATTTTACACACCACTTCCAATGCCTTCACGTCCATGGGAGAGTGTTTCTATGGATTTTGTAGGAGGTCTTCCTTTATCAAGAAAAGGTCATGATTATTTGTACGTAGTTGTGGATAGGTTCAGAAAGGTGCATATTAATATCTTTTAAAAAACAAATTACAGCTGAACAAACAAATCAACTTTTCTTTCAAAATGTATGGGTTCATTTTGGATTACCTACTTCTATTGTAAGTGATCGTGATTCCCAATTTGTTGGGAATTTTGGGTCAAGTTTATGGAACTTGATGGACACCAAGTTGAAGAAAAGTATAGCCTTCCATTCGCAAACAGATGGTCAAACTGAAGTGGTTAACAGGACATTGATTCATTTGCTAAGAGGATATTGTAGCAAACATCCTAAGTTGTGGGATGTACAATTGCATTATATTCAACACGCTACAACAGAGAAAAACACTCTTCTACTCTAACTTCGCCTTTTGAGGCATGTATTGGTTATTTTCATAAATCTATTTTGGATTTCATCATTGAGAAAGATGTAGTTGTAGATGGACATAATGACATAGACAAAGCAAAGAAATTCATTGAAAAAATTCAGTTGATTCGCCAAATAGTTCAAGAGCAACTAGAAAAGAGTTAAGGAAAGCATAAGGCAAGGCATGATATGCATCGTGTGGATCATGATTTTCAAGTAGGTGATGAATTTTGGCTTTACATTAGCAAGGAAAAGCTTCAAGGTGAAGATTTAAAGCTGAAACCAATCCGTTATGGTCCATTTAAAATTATGGAAAAGATTGGTAATAATGCTTTCAAGCTTGATTTGCCTTCATATATGCAAATTTATTTCGTTGTTAATGTTGAAAATTTGGGATGGAGAAAGTGTACAAATTCCATCAATTGAATATTTTTCTCCAGAATTCCTTGATGAATTTCTTCAAGACACCATACTTGGCAAAAGAACAAGGTCATCAAGGAGGGGAAATGTTGATTATCTTCGAGTGGGTCTCAAAGGTATAAATCCATCAAAGGCCAAGTGGATTGAAGATGGGAAGGTGAGGGAACAATACCCTCATTTATTCAATAACTGAAAGTGATCCTTTTGTGGCCCAAAAAGCTTCTAGTGGGGAGGAGTGATCAGGTGCTCAAAATTATGCTAAAAAAAAAATGTCAAAATCTTGATAGGTTTAGCTTCATATCGAAGATCTCGTCATTCTGAATCGAATGATGCGAACGACACTCAAATCCGAGTTTCTAACTTCAAGTTTGACTTGTCTACATGGTAGAATTGGATGACGTGGCAAGTCCTTTAGCGAATGAGGAGGCACCAAGTGGCAGCCAGTCATTGGCCCTTGCATATCGAAAATCGCAAGTCATAGGAAAAAATGCATTACAAATCGGCCCCAGCAGGTTCAGGGTTGTGATGCGATAAGGCCATCGCATATTGCAATCGCAGATCAACGAGGGGAGAATATGTTGGAAAATACTGGGGGGGAGTGAATCAGTATTCCTTAGCAATCAACACTTTTAAAGATTTTCATAGAATTAGTTAATCTTAAATTATCATTAATGTTTATACAGTAATAATAGTGAATCAAAGAGCACAGGAGGCACACAAATTTTAGGTGGATAACCCCCTCCGAGTCAAAAACCACCAAATGCTTTTCTAATAATTCTTTAATCTTCAAATCCAGTTGAAAAGAAAGCTCCAACTTCCTAGAATCTAGAAAAGAATTATTCTCCAGCTCCCACTGGATGGACGATCCAATGCCCGATATTCTTCAGTAGTCAACTGAATCAATGCCCCAACACCCAATGAGCTACAACTCACCCTAGCACCACCCTACCACCCTATAGAAGAATAAAAGAAGAATGGACTCCCGTACCAAGGAAAATGGTCCACTTTACAATGATATAGAATGATGTAGAAGAAGAAGACACACTAGACCATAATGCCAACTATGACACAACCACCTAATGATGATCCTAGACCTCCTGACACTGCCTCTTTAGCTCTTGGAAGATAGATACTTTTACAACTTTTACAAAGATGCTTTTACAATGACTCTGTACAATGATACTTTTAAAATGATTGTATGCAATGCTTCCCACTTGAAGACTTCATGTAGTGAACTTCTTGCTGCTGTTATGCACCTTGATTGCTGCTCTTGTCATGCTACGCTTTCTCACTCTTCAGAACATTAGATTATGCATTGAGTCTTCTCCTGATGAATATATATTGCCTGCAAAAAGTCTTCAAGGAAATAGCCATGACATGATAATAACAAAACTTACCTCATACTGTAGAGCATATGTCAGTGCTAAACAAAAACAACAAATTATAATACAAAGAACCTAATGCAATTAAGAAATGAACATGCATATACATAAGATACTTACCTATAGCTTACCTCTATTGCATCATTTTGTTGCACCTTACTCTTTGCTGCCCTAGAAAGTCTAGTCCTTTGCACCCCTTGACAACACTTGATCTAGTTTTTCTTGCCTTCTAGGAGCACGATATTTAATTTGATGTATCTCTGCAATTTCACATCCCCAACATGTGATATTCAGTCTTGTATAAGTCCTTTGAGTCTTCTTTCCAATGCCATAGGTCTGTCCCGATTTGAACTCTTCAAGTCAAAGTTATGCCCAATCTCTCACAATGACCTAATTATGGACTAGTTCAGTAGAGCGAACTTGTACGATGTGCCACGTGTCACTGTTTCCTCCCCCGGCTCCTGAATTTCATCTCAAAGAAGTGACCTTGGGAAAATCATCATAACTCTCTCTCTAAGAAGAGGATTGGAATTCTGTAAAAATTGGCAAATAGTGCATGGACTGTAGTTTTGAACATTGTGACCAAATCTCAGATCTTGGTTCGCTATATTTTTGGAGATATGATTTGTGCAAGTTAGGGTTTTTGCACAAATCAGGATTACAAATCAAATGGGTTTTCATTTCAAAACCTAAGACTTCGCAAAAATGAATTTATAGTGAAAATTCCACGATCACTCCTTTTGGAGGATATATGAGATTTATTTTTATAGAGTTGAGAGGGGATTCTATAGAGAATGTTGGAGGGATTTTAGGAGCTTAAAAAATTATTAATTATTGACTATTCAATGACCAAAACCAATTAGGAGTGCCATGCCACAACCCCATAGGGTTTTAGCCCACAAACTAGGGTTACTAACGTCAGACACAAATATCTCTCAAACCGTGAAGAATTACTTAGCGTGCCATATATCAACGGAAACATTTCGACGAGTAGAATCCATCTAGAAGATCCTTGACTCAAAATAGAGTAAGTTGTCAAGTCAAAATTCCCTTTCAAGATCAGGGTATCCCCTGGTGCTGCTTGGGTTGATATCAATCACAATCTCAGATCATCTTTAGATCAACAAAATAGGCCAGAATCGGCCCCCGACAATTACCAAGTTGCGATGTGATAACTCGCCGATCGAAAATCGCATGTCGTTTGGAAGAAAAAGTCCACTTAAGACTACCACTGGTTCTCCACCGAACTGCAAAATGTGATAAAGTACTTAGACGCAAGGTGTTTATAAATTCCGTGAAAACTCCCATCAGGTGTGCCGATATCGCAATCACAATTTTCCAACATGTTCAAAATACCTTTAGCCCAGTGAACTTCATCGATTGCGATTTGCAATATGACCGACAGGTTATGGCCCACGGTGCGAGGAAATATTCACTCAGTTAGTGGATTTTGGAGCAGAAATGAGGGTTTCTGCTAATTTTGGAGCAATTTGTGGAACAAATAGTGGGAGAAGTAGGAGAAGTCATAACTTCTTTAGTTCTTATCCAAATTGGATCCAAAAAGAGGATAGATAGCCATTTTTGAGTATTTTGAACTCATTGAGATAGGTTTCAGAGACATCTGAGCATTGTAAAGACACTTTTGCTGCAATTTTGAGCATAATAGAGAGGCCCAAGCCATTGGAAGTTGGACCAAGGAGACGTAGCCCAGGAGAGGTGAACTCCTTTATCATGTACTTGTTGTGTGTTGTATTTTGATGTTCTTTGTTGTTATTTTGCTGTTGTTCAGCATATGTTTTATGATAATTTGTTTATAACATATACATAAGAAACTCTCATGGGAATCAGTTAATTAAGCAAAAATATTGAATCCTTAAGCACTTGATAAGAAAATGATAAACATCTTGGCTTTTATTCTGAATGGGGAATTAGCACAACATTACTAATCTGCTCCATTTCAGGTCACTGGGTGAGTTTTGGTTTGGTCGTCTTTTGCAGATTTTTCTGTCACTTTTTGTCGTTTTGCTTTTGTTAGTGTTGTTTTTCTTATTTCTCTTCATGGTTGCTGGCGCTTTAACTTATATTAGCTTGTAGAAGTGTTGATTAAGTTTTTCATTCGCCTTTCATAAGTGTTGCAACAATTTTATTGTTTTTCACATCGGTGATCATCGTTTCGGAAACTCTCCTTGCATATTTGTTTTTCCTTTTTTTTATTGAGTTTTTGCACTTGATTCAAATTTATATTTATCACTAAGATCTTCTTGTTTCTTACACCCTCATCAGGAAAATCTACACTTCACTTGGCCATGCACTGCCTTGCCGAGCTAGGAATTGCGCAAGTCCAAGGATAAAGTTGTGAGGTTGGCCTCTGAGACTACGCAATGCCCATTATAGGTTGGCCCAACTGTGCACTGCGTAGTCCCAGGGCTCAGTTGTGCCACTTTGGCCACTGATATTGCGCGATGTGCAGTCTCTCCCTGTCATTGCCCGAGCTAAACTGTGCATTATGCAGTATCAAGTCTCAGGCTGCATCACTGGCTGTTGAGACTATGTAATGCACAGTTCCCTCAACCAATCTCTCTCATAAGTTCATTGGTTTTCTGCCTGACCTTGCTTTGAAAGTGGATTTGTAAAAACTAATTTATTCTTTCCATGAGTTCCTTTTCCCTCCTGCAGTTATCACAGTTGTTGAGGACTTCTCTCCAATAGTCATTGTTATCATGGCACCCAAGATAGTTGCTTCAAGATATACCACAGAAAGTAGTATCGAGGAAGCAATTGAGAGTATGCCAGTAAACTTGCCAGTATATTCAGACACTCAACTATTTGTGGAAAAGGAATTAGATCTTACATAGCAGAAAGTGAATGAATATTTTTCAGCAAATAACTTCCAAGTAGATCGAGAGAACTGACAGGCATACACTAATGTTCAATGGTCGGGATTAACAAGGTTTTATGCAGATATCCAACCTTCCCATGTGTAGATGTTATCAATTGGATTGTTTCACATATTGATGTTAAGGCTATGAATTTGTGCAAAACCAGCGAACATAATCTTGCTACTTTTCTGGTAGCAAATTATCTTCTTATGTACCATTTTCCCACGCAAGAAACACTCATGGATTCATATTTCTATGCCACCAACAACTATGTGGGCATGAAAGACATTATTAAAATCTGGGTGAAAGAGCCATCAAAGTTTCAACATACACCCACCAATACTTACAAGACAATGTCTCTTAGGAGGGCCTATCAGTTGCTAATCATCCTAGCTTGCACAATCTATAGTCAGCAGAGCACTGAGACCTTTCCTAAAGGGTGGGAAATCTTGTTGAACCAGGTTGTGAACGAGGGGAAGTCATTTAACTGGTTAAAATTGTTGGCTTGACAATTAAGTATCCATGTAGCGAATGCCCTGAATCCTCCCAAGGGTGGGCAAGAGGGAATTTATATGTCTGCATACTTATGGGATGCAATCTATGCAAATAATGCATTCACTAACATGAACTGGATTTGGACACCTCAATACCCCACCCTGCACATTCATTGTGAACTACTCTTGGATTGTAGCCATCAAGGAGTAATGGAGAAGCTAACTGACCACTCCCTCATTCTTCTATACAAGATGATCTTTGAGGAAGAACCACCTTGCACTTCACGGGGGGCAATGGAAGCAATATTGGAGATCGCAGATTAGTTTGCCTCGCCAAATGGCAGCTTCCTTAAATTGTTTGGCGGTTAGAAGTCGTCACATATTTTTCCAAGGTATGCCATCGACAAGCTTTTCATGCAAGAAGTTTCATATCATCTCTCCACAAGGTTGTCAACAAATTTACACAGGAAGAACAAAGCACCTTGGCCAACTCTTCCTATGAAAATTGGATTGTACGAGATAAAGAACCTAAAGGTCGTGGATACCAAAGGAAAGGAAATAAAGGATTTTATTCAGTAAATGGGACTTTAATCTGTACGATCCCCATGGTATTTTCAAAGACCATTGTGCGAGAATTCACATTCAGTGGCTCAGCGAGACATTTCACTCTACAGAGGAGGATCCTTGGAAGAATTGTCACAGTGTCTCCAAGTCCCGTGAGTTGGTCAGTTTTGCAAGAACTTCATAGGGGACTCTGCATAAGGAAGCTACTATAGAAGTAGTGTCAGCAGAAGGGAGAAACCCCGTGTAGGAAAAGGGAAAGAAAAATGTTGCTTATAGTCCAGGGGGAGAACGAAGCCGCAAGATGAAAGTGGATCCAACTATTGTGAAATCGGATTTAGCAGTAGACGTAAAGAGGAAGTAGAGGATGTAGAGAGAAGAATGGAGGAAAGAGGGAAGAGTAGAGGAGATTGGAGGAATAAAAATAGAAGAAATAACAATAATAGAATCATAAGTAGGAAGAAGAAGAAAGGCAAAGAGAAATAATAGAAGAAACAACACGGAAATAAGTTGAAGAGAAATAATAGAACCGACAACCAATACAAGAGGAGAGCGGACAGATGCAGGACATGGAGCTTGCTCAGGAGGTTGAAGAATTGATAAATATCATAGAAATGGAGGAGGAAACATAGCCACAAAATCAAGATGTCGACCTGATGCCAAACACAAAATAGGTAGGTGTTCAGTCCCCACCACCTCCAGTAGCAGAGTCAACTCCAAGCGAGGAAGGGGAAGTTGTTCCTCTTGATGATGATCCTGTTATGAACATGTACAATCTATCATATGATGAACTTAAAAAGAATATTATACAAGTGTGTAAGAAGCATTTTCCGGATGACCTTGCATATCCTTCTTTTATGAGAGAAAGGGTGATTGTGGATGACACCAAGAAGAACCCAATTCCATTTCCACAACCAACTTGGCCTTTGTAGGTGCATAAAAGTTGAATCTTGAGTTTTTGATGGTTAAGAACAAGGACTTGGAAAAGAACTTACAGGCTGCCAAGAAAGAGGTTGAACAACTATGCACAACAACTTAGAACGCAACTTCCACACAGGTCCACTTGGAGGAAATGAAGGCAGTGATACTCGATGAAGTATCAACACTTGGAGAGACCATACAAAATCTCTATGAGGAGCTTGTTAATGCACATAATGAATTTTTCCATGTGCATGGCTTACAACAATAGTGTAAATTCTTTGTCAAAACTCTCAGGAATTTACAAGCTGCCATCATTGTCATGCATGAATGGTCAATGCGATACAAAGGGGT
Source organism: Pinus taeda (assembly GCA_000404065.3). Lineage (NCBI taxonomy): Eukaryota > Viridiplantae > Streptophyta > Pinopsida > Pinales > Pinaceae > Pinus > Pinus taeda. Next base: position 44,870 of record APFE031728249.1, on the reverse strand, counting down.
GCTTGACTTGGGTAAGAAAATGAAGCAGTAGGCAAGGATGGAGAAAGAAAGAGTATGGATGATGATCCAAAAAAACAAACAACTCGCCTCATCCCTTGGTAACATTCAGGCCTTGTATGCACAATTATATAATGGTATGAATTTCTTGAAGTCCCATAAGATCCCATCAATTGGCTCACTCACTCAAGCAAAACCTAGGAACCAGGTCAAGAAGGAGATATAATAATACTTGTAGCAACTTAGGTAGATTTCCACCAAGGAATATTTGGAGGTGAACAGACAGAATATGAATAACTATATTGGTGGCCCTATCCAAATCAATACAATGTTTCTCATGCTCCAAAAGGAAGTTCAATTTGGTTCCAAATCATTGTACGTAGATGCCATGGAGGCTAGAGTCCGCTTCCATCTAGACACCTTCGCACAATTTGGGGATGTCATCGCACAATACCAAGCTTGGCACTGATACGTGACCAAAAGACATCAAGTGGAATTTTTTGAACTTGATTTTCCCCAAACTCAAGCATGATAGTGTTTTTCCTTATTAGGATGTCTAGTTGACTCTACCCAATTTTGTCTTATGTGGGTAGGAGTGTAAATTGTAATATTATTTTGTAATTTGTAAGCGGAATTCCAAGTGTCAATATTGGAATGTGAAGAGTCATATGTAATGTAATGAGTCACTTTGTAAAAAGGTTGAAGAGTCACAGGGAAGTCCAAAATTGACAAAGGGAAGTTGAAGAGTCAACCTCGCTTGTTATAAATATATCCTCGTAACTCATGTAAATGGCTTTTGGGATCCAATATTTTGGCTAGGATTAGGCTTAGAGTTAGGAGCTTGGGAGTTTGTGAGAGATTTGGCTTCTCTGTAACATAGAGGAAGTATATTTCTTTGGAGGAGCAGGTGATGTTGACTTCACATTCCACTATTGGGGCTAGTGGTCCGTCAATGGTGTATGTATGATTGGAACTTTCACTGAATAAAAGCTTAGAGCCAACTCATTTTCATGCATATGTGTTGAATATAGTAGGACTATTCTTGTTATGTTTGCAATATAAGTTATTTAACTTATGCTTATGCATATGAAATATTTTGTTTGCATTGGTAGAAATCTTGTTGTTGTATTATTTCATCACTGTTAACTTGTGAACTATTTCGCATATTAGCTTGTGATGTCTTTATGCTCATGTGTTCCTTTCAAGATGCATACTAGTACAAGATTTTAAGGGGCTCACTTATTTTCCCTTCCGTTTAACAGAACCTTTATGCATCACACTTGAATCTCTACAGGGTCACACACTTGTTCTCACCAAAGTCACTATACATCACTCTATGCATTATTGCAACCAAGGCATATCATTAAAACCCACTACATTTGCAACCGAGTTGTATTCCGGATAGGACTCCTATACCAAACAGTGTGAGGTCTAATTGGGAATTCATATAAGGGAAATCCCCTGAATGTTGGTGAGTCCAACACCATCAACACAAGGGAATAAACCTTAGAATCTAATTTACATCCCAATTTGAAACACTTCATTTTAATATTGTCCAAAAAATTTATACACAATTTAATGATTGCTTACCCCAAAAAACCACACTAACATAATTATGCACTCTGACTATTCAATAACATATTTGGTATACGAAATCATCACATTAAAAAAAAAAAAAAAAAAAAAACTAACGGAAATAGATATGAATATAATTTCATTTCTGGTTGGAATCATGTCAATTTGACATCAAATGAAAAAGTTGTGTTCAAAATAGTAACTATTGGTCCATGTTGGAAATGAAAAAAAAATAAATTACTTTTATCATTCAAGCTATTCATTAGCATATTTCATACATCAATTCTTGATATTTGCAAAAAATGTTTCTATAGAGATATATACATGAATTTACTGTCTTTTGCAATTGGAATCATATCAACTTGACATTAGACAAAAAAAATTATACCCAAATTAGTCATTGTTTGTCCTAAAATTTTACATTTTTAACAATTTCTATCCTACATTGTTATCAATGTATTTGACATATCACCTCTTGACGTTTTTCATAACCATTGTTATGAGACATATATAAATTAATACACTTTCATCTCCCACAATATTTATGTCAATCTGATATTAGAGGAGAAAAATTTATGCTGAAAATAATGATTGTTGGTTCAGAAAGAGACACAAAATATAGCTTTATTATGCAAGCTATTTCTTCGCATATTTGACATATCATCTAATGAATTTTAAAAACCTATTGATATTGGAATTGTCCCCATACATCTAATTTATTATGGATTTATAATAATTATTGTCATATATCAATTGAAAAAATTGTTACCAAAACATTGTTGAGTAGTCTAGGTTGGCCACTTCTCCTGAGCATGTTGAAAATGAAAGTTATTTTGTGTATCTTTTTTATATCTATTTTATATCCACTACTTGCAAATAATATTTCAAGAATAAAGTACAAATATACAACCACATGGAACTTGCATAACCACTTGCTATGGAAGAACTTAAGTTGTTGACCAACATCACCAAGAATCTTCATAGAGATTTAGGACAAGAATATAAGTGAAGAGTTTATTTGAAAATCAAGTGAACGTTAATGTTGTACAAATGAATACAAGTGTTACACGAGTAACACCTATTACTACAAAATTACAAATAGATGTCAAGAGGCTTAAACAAACAAAAGAGTATCAATATCCAATCCATCACCCTTATTCATCAACAAGTACCATTACTATATAAAGAACCTTCAAGAAGAATGCGCATGACCATGGTATGCCAGTGAATTTATTTACTCCTTAGCTCAAATATTTGTAAAAGAAAATGTGTATTACTTTCTTCATCCTCCATAGTCCTACATAATTTCATGCTCCACCCATTTCTAACTGACTCAATAACGCAACTCATTCTACTTACACCATTGGGATGCTTACCTTATTAAAGAGAGAGAAAGGGAGAGGATAATTGCCTCATAATTGTCATTTTTCGTCATCATTTACGTATATGTTCACTTACCCATTGTTGATAAATAAATATGTTTGTAGATTAGGCTTGATTCCTCTTACTTGATAATTACTTGTGAGAGTTTTTTTTATTTTATTACTTTATTGTATATTTTTCATCAAACAATTACCAAAACATAAAATGCATGAAGATCAAAAGAACACAAACAACACAAGATATAGGCTCCGAGCTAGGGAAAAATCCCACAAAGGGGAAAACCCAAACAACTTCTCTTCTTATAGAATGGGATCAAAGTGGGACATCTAAGACCCAAATACCAAAACCAAGGCCTCCTTCAGAACCTTCCTTAAACAAGTCAAAGTCAACATTGGTTAAACTTCACCAAATCTGGTCAAACTTAGAGTTTCGGCTCTGCAACTAGGATCTGTAGTTCGAACATACAACTTTGGCCCTGCAACTCATAGAATAACCTTAGAATTCTCACATGCGCGGGCAGAAACAAGCAAAAGTCAGATTTTTTCTTTCTTCCTTGACCTTCACACTCATATTTTTCCTTTCTTTCTTAGAGATCAATCTCACTACATCTCTCATGAATACTTGTGCTACATCAATAGATGAATAAATAGACTTCACTGGAATAAAGTGTGCTGCCTTTGTCAACCTGTCCACCACAACCATGATGGAATCATGTTGTCTAGATTTCCTTGGAAAACCTTTGATGAAATCCATGGAAATGACCTACCATTTCCACATTGGAATCGAAATCGAATGTAGTAGCCCACGTGGATTCTTACACTCTGCTTTCACTTGTTGACAATTTAAGCATCTAGCCACAAACTCTGCCACTTCCTTCTTTAGATTCAACCATTGATAAGACTTCTTCACTGTTGTCAATGTCTTCTAGTGTCTTCGACGACCTAAATATGGTCTTACATGAAATTCTTGCAAGATACTCTTCTTGAGCTCACTTTCATTTGACACATAGATCATGTCCCTAAATCTAACCAAACCATCTGCTGCAAGATGATAGTCCACATCCTAACCATTTGTACCATGTTGTAACCTTTGCATAATATCCATGAACTTTTCATCCTGTTGTCCTGCCTGTAAAATCTGATCTTGTAAATCTGTCCCATTGGAGCTCATAATTGTTATGTTATTTACATGTATCCTCCTACTAAGAGCATCTGCAACCTTGTTCTCTTCCCTCTTGATGTACTTGATCTCAAAGTCGAACTCACTAATCATGGCCAACCATCTAGCTTGCTTGGAATTCAGATTTGGTTGGTCAAATAGATACCTCAATCCACTGTGATCACTCATCAATACAAACCTCCTGCCAAGAAGATAGTGCCTCCACATCTTCAATGCATGGATGATCCCCGCCAACTCAATATCATCCGTTAGATAATTTTTCTCATGCTCATTCATTTTCTGTGACTCATAACATACTACTTATCCTTCCTGCATCAAGACTCCACCAAGTCCTCTCTGCAGGTGTCTTTACAGACCACAAAATCTTTGTCTGAATCTGCAACCTTTAACACTAGAGCATTTGTCAATAGTTGCTTCAACTGCTCAAAACTTGATGGGCATTCTCGTGTCCATTAAAATTTCTTAACTTTCCTTTGCAATGACATAATAGGATATGCAATCCGAGATAAGTTCCTCATGAACCTCCAGTAATAACCTACTAGACCCACAAATGATCTTACCTCATCCACATTTCTTGGGAATTCCCATTCCATGATAACTCTTATCTTTTCTAAATCGATTGTTATCCTTCCTTGGAGACAACATGCCCCAAGTAATGTACCTTTGTCTGAAAGAAGCTGCACTTGCTAAGCTTGGCATACAATTGATGCTCTCCTAGCAACCTCAATTCTGCTACTAAATGTTCAACATGTTCCTCCTCATTCTTATAATATATCAATATATCATCAATGAACACAACACAAAACTTGTCCACATCAGGACACAACACATTATTAATCAAGCACATAAAAGTAGTTGGAGCATTAATTAGAAAAAAGGAACCACAACAAACTCATAATGACCATACCTAGTCCTGAAAGCAGTCTTGTAGAGGTCCTCTTCTTTAATGCATACCTAATGGTATCTAAATCTCAAGTCAATCTTCGAGAACATTGCTACTCCCTTTAGTTGGTTAAATAAGTTATCACTCCTTGGTAACGAATACCTGTTTTTGATGGTCACCTTTTTCAACTGCCTGTAATCAATGCATAACGTGAGAGTACCATTCTTCTTCTTAAAAAACAACATTGGTGCAGCCCAAGGCGATACATTTGGCCTAATGTATCCCTTGTCAAGCATTTCCTTCAACTGCAACTTCAATTCTACTAACTCTGGTGTGCTCATCCTGTATGGTTCCATTTATGCTAGTGCTTCCCGTGGTACCAACTCAATAGAAAAGTCCACTTCCTTGTGAGGCGGAAACTCTAAAATATTTGTTGGAAACACATCCTAAAACTGCTGCAAGATCGGGTACCTCTTCATAAATTTTGCATCCTCAACATCCTTACCATTATCACTAGAAATATGCATTGCAAATAACACACACCCTTTTTTGCGACTATGCTTTGTCCACATAGCTATCACCATTCTAACTGATGTATATTTATTCTTACCCTACAAAATTCTTTGTTCTCCATTATCATCCAAGCATTCAATATATTTGTCATAACAATCCACCTTCATCCTGTGAAGATACAAACAGTCCATACGCAAAATATACTATATGATCCCAACGGTAGTACATCCAAATATGTTGAGGTGGGAATGCCATTCAAATAAAATGCACAAGATCTTACCCAATGATGAACTTTCTTCTTTTTACTTGTAGCCAACTGCACTAACCAATATTATGCATGCACTTCTTTATTCAAATCACACTTATCCACCAGGTCAGGACTAACATATCTATAATTAGATCCAAGGTCAATCAAAATAGAAACTACTTGATCACAAACCTTACCGTCCATCCTGATAATAGATGCCTGGTGATTTGCCTGCCTATTATCCAATGCTGCATAGATCCGTGGAATGCTCTACCCAACATCCCCAATTATCTGTGTTTCCTGTGCACTATAAATCTAAGGCCTACCAACTTGATTATCTAGGAAATCTCTTTTGAGATGCTCGTTACCACATATCCAACACTGCAAGTGTCCTTTACCATCACCTTTATTCTGCTGCCCTCCATGTTGTGACCCATTAAACTTCTCGTAAGGTGCAACATTTTCTTTCTCTCATGCATTATGAGGCCATGTTCTTTTTAGCTTTCATTTACCTTTAGCTTGGTCTTTACCTTACCAACCTTGTTGAGATTATGTCTTACGCTCTAATTTCTCATAACATTGCTTCAATTTTCCAGTGACCTCCTCAAGCGACCGAGGCTCATCGTACTCAATTTGATCTCTAAATTCTAATGGAAATCCACTGACAAATATCTTAACTTTGCCTTTTTCATCCTTAAGATACTGTACATACCTCAACAACTCCATGAACTTGGCCTTATACTCCTCATTTGTCATCGACCCCATCTTTAACTCATAGAATTTTTTGGCTTTGTTGTCGCAGTGCCTCTCTGACAAATATTTCTTCCTCAAAAGTCTCTTTAATTCATGCCAACTCAATGCTTCTACCCTGATGTCTCTAACCCACTTCACATCTTCCCTCCAAATGTCTTATTTCCCTTTGAGGATGAAGATATTTTTTTTGGGTCTTCATGTTCTCCATGTAATCATGCAACTCAAATAACTTCTTCATCCAGGTAACCACGCCTCTGCATATTTTGGCTTATTAAAATCCCCATCAATGGTAGGTGGCTTGGATTTCTTGAACTCATCTAGAAAATATCCCCTATCACTCTTCCTGTAAGGATGCTAACAATGATGATCATGGTACCTGTCAGAACTAGAACTAGAATATAACTTGTTTCCATAATTTCTCCTATTAGTGTATCCAAGAACCTGCCATCTCTGATCGTGTAATCCCTATCTGACCTGTTCCCACCATGAGATCTACTACCATATGCCCCATTAGTCCTATCCTCTTGGCCATGGTTGATCCTAAGTGGTCCCTGTCTCTACAATTTTGACAAACTCTGAAGGATTACTACATTGACTTATGTTTATTTCTCCTGTGCCTGAATGATTCTGTCATTATTTGCCTTGCAACTTCTTATTTATGCGTTAAACTTCTAAGTGTGTATGCTATTGATGAGCCTCATCATTGGGTAACTATATGGACCTTAATTCACCTCCTAGATTAGTCAAATCAACTCTTCTCATAATTTATTACATGTTTTGATTATATTTTGTTTATTGAGATGAGTAAAAGTGAGATATTATGCCTAGTGGACTAATGTGCATTGAATGCAAGTTTACGAGAGAAAATCAGGGAATTTTGGAAAGATTAAAGGCTGAAACTCGAATGGGACAAGGAACAAAAATTGTAGGAGGTAAATACTCATCATTTACTCCTCCCTCATTTGAATATTCCTCCATCAATCACACTAGCTCAGAGTACAAGCAGCCAAGTCATGAAGATCAAAAGGTAGGCGAGCAAGTGATAGTCAAAGAGTTAGTTCTTCTCGAGTTTGGGAGCTGAGCCTCCCTAAATTTAATGAAGTCGTTGGAGACTTCATTTGTATAAATAAAGAGGCCTAGAGCCTCATTAGGCTTTGTTTTTTATTGTAAAAACACTAGTTATTTTTGAGCTCTAGACTTGTGGAAGACATTGCTACATAATTTCCTATTTTGAAAATGAGAATGAGCTTTTTCATGATCCAGTACTGAGTTAACTCAAAGGGCTGAAGCTCTTGGGTTAGGGCCCAACCCTAGCAACAAAGACTCCTCTTCTTGTATCTGTATGCTTATATTAGTTTCATAAATTCATGGTTAAAATTTCCTTGGAAGTGTTTCATTGCAAGTAGTGTAGATTTGATTAGTTTGCTTCCATTTGTGTTTCACTTCAACAATAGGTTAGAAGGGATAAAAGGAGCATAAAAAAGATTTCAGTAGGAGTCTTGGCCTCACTTCTTCCTTCAAGGATCATAATGTGAGGAAAGGACCCCCATGCAGCCCCAAAAAAGACAAAATTCTACTTTCTCATAGAATTTAGTGTTTCCTGTGCTTAAGCCAACATTTGATCAGTTTGCAAGTGTAGGAACTAGCCATCATTTCTTCCATCTTCAGTCTTACAGTAGATCTCATCAATGACTTCATATTATTCTAAAAATTTTCCTCATGCATGAAGAGGATGTTGAAAAATATGCAACAAGAAATGTTAAATTTAGAATGTGCTAAAAATAGACCCGCTAAAAATAGCATGCCTAAAAATAGCAATTTGGACAGTGAGGTCATTGGACACATTGGGTGAGAGGTGAAACTACTAAAAATAGAAAGTTCTAAAAATAACATTTCTGGGTCCCTTCCTATTTATAGCACTCCATAGTCTATCTATAGGAAGTAAAATTAATTTTGGTCTTAA
>APFE031728249.1:0-12185 GCA_000404065.3 Pinus taeda | reverse complement strand
GGGTTTGCAAGTCCAAGTGCACCCTCCAAGAAGAAATAAAAAATGCTAGGCACAATAGTTGGGTAGGTAGGTGGGGTTGCAGAAGTGGTGTTCCTTCCAAGATCAGATTTGCTAACCAAGTACAGGTAGAACAACACAGTGGAGCATGTCTAACTTCCCTTTTTCCCTTTGTTCACCACTCATTACTAACATCCCTTCACAAGTTGTGTACACAAGAGAAACTCAAAGCTTTATGTTGGTTCTTATGGCCTTTAGAAGCCACATTTCTTGTGCAAAGTTCTTTTCATTTTGATCTACTCTTTACACTAAGTTGTTGTCAAGAAAACTTAGTAGTATTGGTCCTCATTCACATTTTTCCCCCATATTAACCTCTAACTCTATTATCTAGCTCCCTATGCTTCATTTACCCTACTATTATAACACCATGGTGTGTAAACCCTAATCAATGTATAAATATCCCCTCCTTGGCATTATAGCCATAAGTTTCACTACTAGGGCATTGGATTAACATCTGGTTAAGCTCAAGAACCCAAGTCTAACCCCTTTTCTCTATCAGAGCCTATCTACCTAGCCAACTCTCCATTTTTGCCTAAAAACCCTTGAAGAAAACCCTTTGTGCACCCTTATACCACTAAAAGGCAAAAAATTTGATGAAATCTACCTTCCCCGCCTTATTCTAAGTTCGGGAGCCAGTATGCGCCTTTTTCATAAAAATTCATCAAACCCGCCTATCCTAAGTTTTGCCCTTCATATGCCTTATGCGAAATTTTTTTCGAAAAACCTTTGTTTTTCGCCTTTTCCTAATGTCGTCGGGTATATTTAATTTTTACAAAAGAAACATTGAAAAAACCATTAAAAATCGTTGATAACCCAAAGGGTCTCGCCAGGCGCAGTTGCCGATACATATTATTATTTTTAAGCCGCCCGTTGACGTTATCTGCCGTGCAGCTTGCTGGCCTGATATCCGTCCGATCAAGCCTTTCCTGATCGACGGTTGTCGTGGGTTTCGGAGGGGCCCGACGTTCGACAGATAACCACCATTGACTTTATCCTCCATTCATATTCCTTTCCCGATAGCCGTCAGATCGCGCGCCTCAAATCCAACGGTCGTCGTGGATTTCGGAGGGGCCCCGATGTCCGACAGATATCGTCCGATATTTGTCAGACGATGATGTCACGCTGATCCACACGTCGCTCCCAAACTCCGTCGGAGCCCCCTCTAACAGATTCCTTGCCGTATAGGAGGGGGCCTGATATGAAGACACCTGTCCGCCTGCGTCACCATCCCGTTGTCGCCTATATCAGCGCCACGACCACGCACCCTGTCCTCCATTCGTCCACCTGGCCGCCACCTCACCGCCCCCGTGGACCGGTCTTAGGCTGCTACGTCACCTGATGACGTACTGCTGACGTCATTCGACCCGGACCCACTTGCTGACGTCATGCTGACGTCATTTAAAAAGCGCGCCAATAAGCCAAAAAAGCCATATTTTGACGATTTTACGTGTTTTTTAGCACTTTTTGTAAAAAACACCTATGCTCTCTCTGCATGCGCATTACGACGAACAATTCGCCAACCAAGTCCAGACCATCCACAGAGGTTCAGAGTGTGCACCCAACTGCTGTTCCGTCCTGAGCAATTTGTTAAACAGGTATTTATCCGTGAACCTCGCTGCAACCTGGTTTATTCTCTGTAAATTCTGAAAAACACCTGAACACGGCGGAAGCTCAAGAAATTACCATAAAACCAAGCATACCCAGCTCCCCCTTGAAGAATTAACGGTCAAATTTCACTGGCAGAGCCATTTCGCACTAAATTTTTAGTAAAAACCCTTCTCCATTCGCGCAGTCGTGAACCACAGCCCATAACCTCCTCCTAATTATCAAAAAGAGGGCTGCTAAACGCAGTGAATAGCCTCCGCAGAGAGCCAAACAATATTCCAATTGCTGTGAACCCCCCTGCAACCCTGCATTCCTCTAAATTCCACTTTCTCAGATAGCACATTCATCATTTGTCAAATAGCATTCAAGAAAACATGGACACTCCCATGGACTCAGTAGCCCTCAATATTACTCCCCTGAATGCCCCCCAGAGAGAGCTGGAGTGGCAGGATTTGGCAGAACTAGATTACCAAATCTCAAAGGACAGCCCACCTAAATGCAAGTTCCACATTCATCTGTTAAATGAGCTCAGAGCCAAGCATAAAGATGGAACAGATATTCTAGGCGTTTGGGAGTCCTCCCTCCCAATCTTCAAGCTACCTCAGGTCAACCAGTTCCCTGACCTGATTCACTTATGTGCTGTCTGCTATGACCCCATGCAGAGGGTTGTGCTTAACCCTGAAGGTGCAGTAGTGTTTTACACAACCCCTGAGGCCATCAGGGAAATGCTCCAGTTCAAAACCCAGAAGAAGTTGGTTCCCTTGTCCCTGTTGGACCTGATCAACCAAGGAGCCAAGATACTGACAGAAGCACAGATCCTAAAGCTGAATCAGTTATTTATCACAAACTCTGACACAGTGCTGCACCCTCCCATTTTTGATGGCTACCTAAATCAACTGGGTCTAGACCTGGCATACATGATAAGCTCAGTTTTGGGGTACAAATCACTAGAGTTTATTGAGGAAACTGTATTAGTGATGATGACAATGTTTTCCCCCGGCAAGACCCCTATTTGTTATGATTATGCTACATATATATCAGACAAGATACATGAGCAATTTTTACACTTGTCCAGAGAGAAGGTGTTCAGGTACACCTCATACATCTATCATCTCATTCTGTACCACCAACATGAGAAGTTCTCCTTTGAGATCAAGAGAACTGATGCAGCAGGCAACCCAAGGTCAGTAGTATACTGGACCTCAGTCTTCCACATCCTCGCATACTCTCCATACACATACTCTGAGTTCATAGACCTGTTCATCCATCCAGCTATATCTCTCTTTTTAACCTCACCCCCTCCAAGGCTATCTGATGAGATGCAGAGGATTCTGCAGCTATCCAGTGCATACTGCATAGGGGATTGGTACTTTTACCAACGCTTCACTGTGATCAGAATATATGGGTGTGAGTTGCGCCCATACAAATTGCACAGGTATGTGCCTATGAGACTGTTTGCCTTGGAATATTTTAGGCAATTTGGCAATGCCGATATAGTGCACTTTGCAGGAAGGGGCAAAAAGGCACAGCTTAAAGTAAGAAACCAACTTGGCCACTTTGTCCTAAACAAAAGAGAAGGATGGAAAGAGGCGGACAGGATGCTAGAAGGCCTTGGCCTACAACAAAGCTTCCTTTGGAAGCCCTATGACCCTAACAACTTTATATCCTTGAAAAGGCAGAAATGCAAACTCTCCAGCTATGAGCATGTGAGCATGCTCCACATTCAAAGACATGCCAACCAACGAAAGTGGAGAAGAAACACACTGGAAGAGCCAGTTACTCAAGAAGAACTAGTTGAAAGAGCTAGAAGGCATTTGTTAAAAATGGCTGACTTAGAATCTCCTTCTCAGGTACGTACTCTCCCAAAGCCTCAAGCAGGAGTAGCTGCTTCATCTTATGCAACACAGCAAGAGGCAGTGCAAACCACAGACCAAGGGCAGAGCAAAGGCAAGGAAAGGGTCATGGAAGAGCCACAGGGCCAACAGGGCCAACAGGGCCAACAAGGTCAACAACAACAGCCCCAGCAGGAACAGCAGCAAGGAGACCGACAGGGTCAGGAAAAACCAACAGGAGAGGCCCAAATGGCCACCAAAGAACAGACAACACCAATGGCACCTCCAAGGCAGGATTCTAAGGTAGACTCCTCCATCCTCCAAACCCCTCAAAGGGAGGACGTTAGCAGAAAAAGAGAAAGGGAGACTCCCCTCATTGAATTGCCAGAGAAGAGACAAAGGTTAAATCCCTTCTCAGAAGAGGAAATGCCAAGCATGGAAGCTTCTGCCAGCTCCTTGCAACAGGAGCAAGACAGGGCAACATTGGGAGAAGTGAGCTCCTCAGCACAGAAGAAGGGAGCAGGAACAAGCATCAAACAGCAATTCAAAGATGCAAAGAGAAGGAGTGAACCATTAAAGATTCAGCTCTACAATCACCTGCTGAACATGGCTCCCTCAAACCAACAAAGGCTCATATCTGCATTTGATGTGCAGGAGGGAAAGATGACAATGAGCCACTTCACACCAACAGTGCAGCAACCACAAATAGCTGCAGACTGTATTAGGACCAATCTGGAGGTCCTGTCAAAAGACATCCACCCAATGGATCAGATTGAGCTCCACAAACAGACAGGTGAGATGGTCTATGCCACCTTGGCTGATAAGACCTTGGTCAACTACAGGCTGCAAAATAGCCTGAACAATACTGCAGCACAGCTTGAATTGGAAAGGGCTTCCTCTCAAGCTAAGGATAACAGGATCAAAGCCTTAGAGGAAATTATAATAGAGTTTGGGCATGACCCCAATGATGTTAAGGCTGTGCAACAAGTCCTCAAGCTGAGGGATGCTGATATGGCAGCAATAAAGAAGAAATTGAAAATCCCACCAACTCTCCACCCACAAACGGATGAGGTTGCCCCAGCAGAGGAAAGAAAAGGATGCAGCTTCCTTACTAATGACATTATACAAGGAGCTCATCCAAACACAAGAAAAGATGCAGGAATCAGAAGCCACATTGGAAACAGCATTGCAGCAGAAGGAGTCAGGGCAAACCTCACAGCCACCTCCAGAAACAATAAACCTTGAGGAAACCCCTCAAGACACTGCCCCTCCCAGCCAACAAGTGCAGCAAGAAGCTCCAGATACTTCAGCACCAACCACCTCAGCACCAACAACAGAGCAGGCTGAAAGCCTGGACATGCAGAAGATGAGGAAAGAAATATAGGTACTAGAGTCCCAGATGTCTGAGCTGAGCCAAGCTCAGGACAGCCTGGCAAAAATAAATGAAAAATATGACAAATCAAAACAAAATGTGGCTGAAAGAGAGAGGGAGGTAAAGGCCCTCAAGAAGAGGATTGCTGAGCTAGAAAAAGAGCTCACTTTGGATAAAGTCACAGCAGAGCTTAAAAGGGTCATTTGGACCACAATTGGCCAGTCAATAACAAACCAATGGGAATATATTGAGGCTATATATGAGCAAGTGGCACTCATTGGAAGAGCACGAAAAGAAATGCAGAGGGCAAGGGTATCTCTAGGCAACATGCCTGAGATTGCCCCTAAGATGATAGAAGTGCTGAACTACAGAACAAGTTCCCAGCTGGTAAGAATGGGGATTGGAAACAGGACAGAGACCATCTCCCTAATCAGAAGAGTCCTGACAATGAGAAACCTAATTCAGACCCTGGAAAGAAGAATCCAGGATATGCAAGCTGATATCAATAAATTTCAGAACAGGTTTTTGGCTTTGCAGGACAGGGGGCTCCCTAGCCTATTGGATCCTTCAGGAAAATTACTCTCCCATGAGAAATATGTCAATAGAGTAAGCAATTTTGTAGCAACACAGATTGCAGAGGCACCTAGTACATCCTCAGAAGCAGGCCCGGTAACAGGGAAGATTCTTTTTGATAGAGTAGATAATTTATTTTTTATTAGAAATGAAATTGCACATTTCTTTGATGAGCCCCCTCACTTTTATAAGTATACAGAGGCTGATGAGACCATGGGGTCAATTTTGAAACATCAGTTGCCTTCATCAGATACATGGGAGGAATTGATACGATTACTGTTGAACCAAAGTCAATAATCGCGATTTTTTCTTCAACAAACAGTTTGAATCTCATACACAGCAGGACAAAGACACATCAACAGGTATGAAGACAGAGGCTGAGCCAACTCAGCACAGGTACTCGGCCACAACAGCAGCATCAGCAGTCATAGGTGAGAGGGCCGAGAAGACACAGAAAGTTACAGCTGCACAGACACGTCATTCAGCAGTTATGTCAAAGCCGCTCAACCGACTCCGTGAGCTCCAAAGGTCAAAATTGCTCTGACAGGAGTTAAGAGCCTTATAACTCATTTAAGATTGTAATAACTTCTCATCTGCAAGCCCTGTACGAGTGAAAGAAGATATTTTCCCTCTCAGATGACTCAACACCTGAGATATTTTGTAATAGACTTCTATATATTTCCCCTCGCATTTGTTAGCAGGGGTTGGACTCTGGATGTAAGAAATCTCTTGATATCTATTCTGTAGCTCTTCTATTGTAAATCTTCAGACTACTAATACAAAGGATGATGGGATTTCTAAAGCGTTGTCTCTCTTGATGTCTTGCTGGTGTATGACTGAATATTCCAGGATTCCTGCGTGTTTCATGGCTCAATAAGTTTCCTTGTTTCTCTCTGTTATATGTTTACTATCTTTTTCATTAATGCATTCCATATATTACATATCTTAATAGCAAGGAAAAAGAATAGTCTCAGGATTTAATCACAGATTACCTTGAGCTCAATCCAAGCTATTATAAATGTTTTCCTCAGTTATAATAATGAAAGTGTAATTCTTAATTACTACCTTTCAAACTGTTTCATCATAGTGATCTATTATTTCAGGAATTCATGTATTGCTCCTAAGTAATAGGCCTCATTCTCACAGCCCAGCTCAGTAAAGAATTCTTAAATGCTCTTTGCTAGTTGTTTCTCATTTCACCCTCACAATTTACAGTTTGTTTTATGAAATACATACAGGCCCTGTAATTCCAGCTGCACTCAAGCCAAGATCTCAAGGAAAAAAAAGCTACAGACCCCATTTCCCAATGGATTAACTACTCTACAGAGAACATTTCAAAACTATCAGAAAGCATCCCCCCAACCAAACACAAAAAACAAAAAAAACTGCACTTCATAACTAGCCATAAAAACTCCATCAAAACAGTGACAAACCTCACAGAGAGAGCCCTCTCTGATTACAGCTGGGCTAGAAGATGTAGTCCAAAGATTGGTTAGTGGTTACCCCGGCCGTATTCCCTTGGGAGTCATAGGGAACAACCTGGGTGTTAGCATAAATGGCGACTCCACTGGGGAACTTCAGGATCTAAGGGTGACTGTATATCTACCAGGGATTGCACTCAGAATCTGAACATCAGTTAAGAAACCTTCAAACTGCTCCTATACAAACATTTGCAACCTTAAGGTAGAGATGACTCAGATATCCTTTATACCTAGTACAGATACACAGAGTCTTTCAACCTCCTCTCCAGTCCTTGCTATACAAATCTTTCAAAAAAAAACTAAAAAAAAGACTAGCTTAGAAGCTGGCTCCCAAGAAGAATCTTCGGTACACTAGGGCTAATCCTGACCCCAACCCTCCTACTGTCTTCGAAAATCCTAATACAATCCCCAAATTAGTTAGGAATCAGCAAAAACAAGATAAACTTGCTGACCTTAGTCCACAGCCTGATCATCCTAACCCAATCTCCACTCCAATCAAAGTCCTATTCCGTTCCACCCCTAATTCCCCTAGTTCCCCATCAACATCTCAAAGTTCCCCACCAATTCCTTCTTCCCTATACACCATTCCCTTGACCACACCTAAACTCCCTCTTACTACCTGTTACCACCATGGTACCCACTGCTTCCTTTGCCCCAGTTGCCTTTAACAACCCAAAAATCTTGTGAATATGGCTATGAGGTATGCACCTCTGCAACTACCTGCCAATCCTGTGGCCTTACCTCAAGATTACAAGGCCAAAATCTCATATTTTGACTCCACTGGCCCTTATTCAGCCATTCAGCATGCTAAGAGAATGCAAGATCATTTTGAAAATTATGAGATAGATGATGACACTGTGAGGATGAGAATATTTGTCCAAAGCTTAACAGGGGATGTGCGAACCTGGTTCAGATCACTTCCTGCAAACACCATCAACACCCCTAATGAGCTTTACCAATCCTTCACAAACAGATGGGAGAAAAAGAAGGACCCTCTACATATACTTGGTGAATATGACATGATTAAAAGAGGCCCTCAGGAGACAGTTTTGGAATACTGTGCTAGGTTTAATAATGTATATAATGCAATACCTCAAAACCTGAGACCTCCCCCTGACTTGGCCTTATATAAATTTCCAGATGGATTTGACCCAGACATGGCTTACCAACTAAAAGAAAGAGCCCCTAAAACCCTTGAAGAAGCTCAGAAGGTTGCCGTGACAGTTGAGGAAAACCTGATCAGTAAGAGGAATAGGGCTAGATTAGAAAAGAGAGTTGCCTTTAAGGAGGAACCCTCAGCCTTTGACCAAAAATTTGATGCAATAATTTCTAGTATGAAGAGGTTGGGCGACAGGGTAGAGTCTATGGAAAGAAAGTCTTCATGGGAGGCACCACCAAATAACTCTAACAGAAATCCAAACTTTAGGAGGAACCAAAATCCTAGTGGGGGCAAAGCCAACAATGATCCAGAAATAAGGCCTCCATTTCAAGAAAACTATGTTGAAACATCCACATCAGAAGAACAAGTGGATGACACCCATATCCACCTAATGGGTCTTAATGATGAGCACCAAGTCTTCCTAAGTCAAGAGGATCATGAAGAAGAAGACAACAAACAGTTTCAAACAAGTCAGGAGAATCATTTGATTTCAAACAAGGTTATGACACAGCTCTCTATGAGGTCCACAAACAATACAAACTACGAAGCAGGACTGTAAACATAACACAGCCTGAGAAAACCAAGGATAGACTACAGCACAAGAGTGCCATAGTAACCGAATCAATGGATGCAACTGATTCCCTCACTAAGGAAGTAACTATTGAAGAAATTACTGAACAAACACCAAATCCACCAGCTACAGCATCTGAACATTCCAACCCAAGCAAAAGGCCTCAAGAGGTGATTGAAAAACATAGGCCCCAAAATCAAGAGGAAACCTTACCAAATAAATAAAGGGGGCTCACCCATAGCACTAAAAACCAAACTGAGAAACCCTTTGACTTGGAAGCTGAAATTAGAAAACTAAAAATAGCCATCCCTCTAGCAGAGCTGGCCAAGAATGAAATCTATAAGCAGCAGATTGAGAAGTCCCTCCAACTCACTCAAAACAAAGACAATGTCAATGTGTTGGATGACACCCCAGAATTACTATTTGGCCCAGAGGTTGATGGAAAAATAGCAGGCTCAGGGATCCTACCTTTTTATGTCAGCGTGCATGTACATGACAAGATATTACACAATGTAATGTTTGACTCAAGTGCATCTCATAACTTAATGCCAAAATTTGTCATGGAAAGGCTGAATTTAGATATTACCAGGCCATACAAGGACTTGTTCTCATTTGATTCCAGCCAGGTCAAATGTCTAGGCCTGATAAAAGACTTGTGTGTATCCCTGGTCCAATACCCAAACAAAACAATCTTGATGGACGTTGTAGTTGCTGATATCCCACCCAAGTATGGGATGTTATTGTCAAGATCATGGGGGGAAAAACTCCAAGGGTCCCTTCAATTGGATATGTCTTATGCTACTATTACATTCTTTGGTCAACCCAAGAGATTATATAGAGAGTCTCTGATGAAATACATGGTCAGCACCGCAGAGAAGCCTCAAAACTTCCCCATATATGCTGTCCATTCTGACATAGACTCATATATCCTTTTCAATGACAATATAGGTCACAAAAACAATGAAGAAACTCAGATAACTAAAATAAATCAGCCTGCCAATCAAGGAAATCCTGATATACAAACACTGGTTGAATCAAAGGATGCAAATACTCAAGAATACAAAACAAATAATAATGGAACCAGGACACCTAAACAGGATCAGAAGTCAAATAAACAAACTGCTCCTCAAGAAACCAAGATAATCCCACCAAGTGAGAAGAATGCAATGAAAGCCAAACTAAAAAAATAGCCCATACTCCAACTCACAAATCCAGGCCATAGAGACATTATTCAAATCCCCCTAAAAGAGGAAATTCTATGGTTCCTAGAATTTAATGGGTCAGTCAACAAATTAGGGGCAGGAGCAGGAGTGTGGGTGCACAACAAACAGAACAACCATGCAAAGGGTAGAGCCTACAGACTAAACTTCAAATGCACCAACAACATGGCTGAATATGAGGCTCTCCTACTAGGCCTCAAGTTGGTACAATCCCTACAAGCTATAAGAGTATCAATCCTAGGGGATTCAGACTTAGTTATCCAACAGGTCAAAGGCAATTTTGTTACCAATGACAAAAGACTCAGGTCTTACAGGTCTGCTACCACTGAGCTACTAAAGTCTTTTACTGAGTTCCAGATTACCAAAGTTCCTAGGACTCAGAACCTTCATGCTCATAGTCTAGCCACGTTTGCAAGTACTTGCAAGCTCCCTTTTGAGCCCCACCATTGTTTTACAGCTGAAGTAAAACACAGACCATCAGTCCCAAACAATGTAAAGGACTGGCAGGTGTTTGACAATGACACACAAATTAACAATTTTCTGACTTTACAAGAAGAATTTTCAGGTCTAAACATAGACATTGAGTCAGCAAGTCAATCTCAAAAACTTAAGACAGAAAATCAATCACAAATACATGGTGAACACAACTACCAAGTGATATCACCCAAAACAGCCAATCAAATACTACACCCCACAATATTCAACCAACACAACATACAAGAAATTCAACAGCTTGAAAATGAGGACATAGCTGAATATGAAACTGAGGTGCTACAATTAAAGGACAATTTTCTTCCAATAGGCTTAGCCCCTCTGGAAGACATTTTTGACTCCAACGATGTTCCCAATAAACCAAAATTGCAGCCCCTAAACACTACTATAGAGGAACATAACATTGGGACAGTTGAGAAGCCCAAAATCATTAAACTGTCTGCTGCATTACCTCCTGACCAAAAGCCCAAATACATTGACCTTTTTAAGGAGTTTCAAGATGTATTTGCATGGAGTTATGAGGACCTAAAATCCTATGATACCTCTATGATACAGCACACTATCCCACTAAAGCCAAATCAGAAGCCTTTTAAACAAAAACTGAGGAGAATTAATCCCATGCTCCTCCCAGCAATGGAGCAAGAAGTACAGAAAATGTTCAAAGCAGGCATAATAGCACCAATCATATTTTCTGATTGGATTTCAAACTTGGTCCCTACAAGGAAGAAAACCGGGGAAATTAGGCTCTGTGTAGATCTGAGAAACCTCAACCAAGTATCACTAAAAGACAATTATCCCCTACCCAAGATGGATCACATCCTACAGAGAGTAGTAGGGGATTCTAGGATCTCTTTGCTTGATGGCTTCTCAGGGTTCAATCAGATCTTAGTCCATCCTGATGATCAGGATAAAACTGCATTCACAACCCCATGGGGGACCTTCAAATATGTCAAAATGCCTTTTGGTTTGAAAAACGCAGGGGCTACATTTCAAAGAGCAATGGATATTGCTTTTTTTAAAGAGATCCATGAATTCCTTGTCATTTATTTGGATGATATCACACCTTTTTCAAAATCTGACCAAGACCACTTGAAACATTTGAGGCAGATATTTACAACATGCAGGAAATATGGAATCTCCTTGAACCCTAAAAAATCTTTGTTTGGACTAGAGGAAGGGAAATTACTGCGTCACATTATTTCCAAAGATGGTATCAGAATTGACCTAGACAGAATCCAGGCTATCCAGCAAATGCCCCATCCAAGGAATATAAAAGAATTACAAGGCTTTTTGGGGAAAATCAACTTTCTAAGAAGGTTTATCCCAAACCTGGCTGAGCTAAGCAGATTACTTAACAACATGATAAAAAAGGATTCCAAAGTCAAATGGACAGTGGACGCTAAACAAGCTTTTGAAGGCATCAAGTTTTCCCTTACCCAAACCCCTGTCCTAACTAACCCTCAGTTTGATAGAGAGTTCATCATATTCTCCTTTGCCTCTGAGCACACAATTGCTGCAGTTTTACTACAGAAAGATGACCAAGGGAATGAGAAACCCATTGCTTTCTTTAGTAAAGCTCTTAGAGATGCACCCCTCAAGTACCAGATCATGGAAAAACAAGCATATGCTTTAGTTAAAGCTATTAAGGATTTTAGGATTTATATCCTGTATTCCCATATAATAGCCTATATGCCAAGCCCAATTGTCAAAGATATGCTCACTCAAGAAAACTTGGAGGGTAGAAGAGGAAAATGGATTGCAAACATTCTGGAATTTGACATAGAAATAAAGCCTACAAAACTAATAAAAGGGCAGGGCTTAGC